>CAUYQU010025306.1:0-81961 GCA_963574635.1 Cheracebus regulus | reverse complement strand
GTGTGGCTCCTCTGCCGGGAATCTCCCGGTCTGTGGGCAACAAAAATTCGTCGGAAAGTGCGGCGTTCACTCGTTCTCTGCGCTTTCACTGGGAGCTACATTCCTGGGCTGTTGCTAATCGGCCATCTTGGATCTCTCCTCTTTTTTTTTTTTTTTTTTTTGAGGTGAAGTTTCATTCTTGTTGACCAGGCTGGAGTGCAATGGCGAAATCTTGGCTCACCGCCTCCTGCACCTCCCAGATTCAAGTGATTCCCCTGCCTCAGTCTCCCGAGTAGCTGGGATTGCAGGCATGCACCACCACACCTGGCTAATTTTGTATTTTTAGTAGAGACAGGGTTTCTCCATGTTGGTCAGGCTGGTCTCGAACTCCTGACCTCAGGTGATCCGCCCACCTCAGCCTCCCAAAGTGCTGGGATTACAGGTGTGAGCCACCTCGCTCAGGCAACCCTGTGTTTAAAATAAATAAGTAAATTGGCCAGGCACGGTAGCTCACACCTGTAATCCCAGCACTTTGGGAGGCCGAGGTGGGCAGATCACTTGAGGTCAGGAGTTCAAGACTAGCCTGGCCAACATGGTGAAAGCCAGTCTCTATTAAATACAAAAATTAGCCAGGCATGTGGTGGCATGTGCCTGTAGTCCCAGCTACTCAAGAGACTGAGGCAGGAGAATTGCTTGAACCCAGGAGGCGGAGGTTGCAGTGAGTTGAGATTAAGCCACTGTACTCCAGTCTCGGCAATAGAACAAGACTCTGTCTCTCAAAAATAAATAATAAATGAAATCATTTTTAAAAGCTGCAGAGCCCTGCTGAGGATTTTTCCCTCAGGCGAGGCTTTCAATCCTAGAGCATGTAATGGGGACTGGGGAGAGAGGTCTGCACTGAGATGGCCAGACACCAGTGACCCTGAGCCTGTCTGGTACAAGGCCCTGCTTTGTGACACCAAGGTCTGCAGAGCCCAGGGCATCCTGGCCAAGGCAGTCGTGAGATGTCACCAGGCACAGTGGTAGGGCCTGAGAGCAGAGACTGGAGGGAGAGAAGAAAGGAGACCAGAGTGCAGACCCAGTGCCTGCTGATGGATAGGAGAGGAGGGAACAGAACGGGCAGAACAGAACAGCTTCAGATACGGGACTAAGCAAGACTTGGGGGAGAGGCGCAGATGACAAGAGGGCCACAGCTGGTGAAGGGGAAGCCAGGAAGAGCTCCTTCCTTTCTACTGCCCCACCCCAGCACCTGGGTGCCCTTAGAATTGGCTGGTGGCTGCCAGATGGTGCCCCAGGACCTGGACATTCTGCTCATCCTGCTGTCTCACCCCAAAGCACAGCCGCAGGCAAAAGAAGTTCAAGTCAGTGAGCTGTGCGGGCTCCAAGCTGGCAGACCCCCGCCACAAGGCTGGCAGCCTCACCCTGGGCACGGTCTTCTTTCCCCCTGTTTTGTCTCTTGCTGGCCGCCTCCAGCAGGGGCACAAAGAGGGCTCCCATCCTACACGCTGGCATTCCCAGAGGCTCTCACAGGTGAATATCCCCAACCCAGGTAGAGATCCAACAGCAACATCAAACAGCTGAATAGAGATTTTGGCTTGGAGAGGGAAGTTCAGAGCTGCCCCGCCCCTCCCTTCTGGGTGAGAGGTCACTCCAGCAGCGCTGTGGGTAGGAGGGAAGGAGCTATTTGCACTCTCGGCTGGGGTCTAAGCTTGGCTGCCACGTGGGTTTGCCACTCGGGGCCTGCAAGTCTGCCAACATCCACTAGGTGGCGCAGCACTGGGGCTGTGACCTGCGAGCTGTGAGGGGAGCTTGGGGAGGGTTTGTGGTGCGTAGAAGGGCTGAGAGTGGGTGTTGGCCCTCGAAGGGAGGTAAGCAGCTGCGCTGTAGGATCCTCTGTTCTCAGGCCTGGAGCAGGGTTGGTTAGGACCCGGCCCGCTCTCTGTCCATTTCTCTTATCTCTACTCTCTTCTTTCCCCGCGGTTGTAGATGCCATGGGGTTGGGAGTGGACCTGGGCTCAGTCCACAGCCGTCCAGCCCAGACCTACTCAGCACCCAAATCTCACCATTTTCCCTCAGCCTCCATGTTCTGTCCAGCTGGCAAACCAGGGGTACGGACTGGGCTGGAGGCACGTGGCGGGGACAGACGCATGGACTGGAGGTGGTGGTGATGGGGCTGGGGGTCACGGATTGGCATGAAAGACACAAGCTGGGGCCAGGAGACAAGGACGGGGATGAGGGGGGTGGGGGGATATGAGGGTGGAGACAAGGGGCATGAGCTGGATTGGGGGCATGGACTGGCAAGAGGGGCCCAGCTGGGAGGTGGTGGGAAACAGGCTCGGTGTCTGCAGCCCACGGGTACCAGCCTGGGGAAGTGTGACGCTGACGGGATCACCCAGATGTGCTGGCGCCAGCTCACCAGAGACACACTGGACCCAGAGCTGCTTCAGGCTGAACCCGGGGGTCTGGCCTGTGATCTGACCCCCTGGAGATCTGGCCTCCTCCAGTCTCTGGCATGGCCTGGGGGAGGGGCAGATATGGCCCCTCCCCAGAATGTGCTCCCCAAGAGCACCAAACTCTTAGCCTTCACCACAGCATCTGGCCCCAGGTAATTATACAGCTGTCACCAAACCTGAATATAAAAGGATAGATGGGCCAGCCTAGGAACCTGGGAGAGCTAGGCTCCACTGGCCAGGGGTCCGCCAGCCTGCCCCTGAGAGGCTGGCATTGGCCAGGGGACGCTGGGGCTTCACATTCAATGGTACACACTTCAGTGCACGCCCATTCATACAATCTCACACCCTTGCAACCCCACACAGTCAATCAAACTCACTGCTGAGGGAGAGGAGGCTGGGGGCAAAGCAGGAAGGAAAACAGTGGCTTTGTTCACACAGCTGAAGTGGGAGAGGCCCCCCACGGGGCTGAGGGACCAGGCCAGGCACCCGCAGGAGGGCTGGGCTCCACGCAACAGGAACACGCACACACACTCATCCACCACTCACACACATCCATGTGTGCGCATTCCACCCATCGTGAGGCCTCACACTCAAGCCATTCCTGGGTGTTAGGCATACGTCAATGTATGCCCCGATGTCTGTACCACACTCATGTAAACATAGCCCACACACAGAGCAAGGGGCTCCCAGGTACCCTGAGCCACGCTTGCATCGGGGGTCACATGGGGTGCCACACGTGAGGGCTGGCATTTAACAGATGCTACAATTCTCTAACACAGACCCAGTGACAATCCCAGCCAAGCCAACTTAGCAAACCTTAGAGTCAAGAAAATCAGAAGAGGAGGAGATGGAGGGAGGCGATCAGAGCCACATTCACACCCTCTGGAAACTGACAGTTCACATTAACAGCCACAGGAGACACTAAAACAACCTCTAGGACCCCAAGGATATACACGGACACAGGAGGGACAGGGCCTTCTCACTCACATCCCCATGTACACACACAGACATGCGCCCACACCCAACAGCACATGCAGTGCCCACCACATTCTTCCCAGGGACCTTGGGAGCCCTCTACCCACCCCTGCCTTGTGCTGGTGAAGAAGACAATGGCAGGGAGTGCAGGGGGCTGGGAAGAGTAAGAGCTAAGCTTGAGACAGGAGAAATATTTAGAAGTTCAATGGAGGCCTTATTTTATATCTTTCACACCTCTCCACATTGTGTTCATGTTTCCCACACCACAGACATGCCTGCACACATGCATGTACATGTGTGCACGCACACACACACACACACACACACACACACACACAGAGGCCAGACCTTGAGCCTCCAGGGAGGGCCCTGAGGAGAAATCGACAGAGGCTGCCCAACTCCATGCTGGGCCTTGCCCACATCTGACTACCCTGGCACCTGCACTGCTCACTTTGGGCACAGACCCCCGGCCAGGCCTCTCTGCACCACTGAGCACCCTGGGCATGGTGGATGACCCTGGCACCTCTCTGTGCCCTGAGGTTTGTC
This sequence comes from Cheracebus regulus, assembly GCA_963574635.1. Taxonomy (NCBI): domain Eukaryota; kingdom Metazoa; phylum Chordata; class Mammalia; order Primates; family Pitheciidae; genus Cheracebus; species Cheracebus regulus. Next base: position 78,008 of record CAUYQU010025306.1, on the reverse strand, counting down.
ACTTGGGTACCCTTCAGGGCCTGGCAGGACCTGGTCTGACAGTGGGAAAAGTGAATTTTCTCAATGGCCTCCTAAAACGGCCCCCAAAACGGCCTAGAGAGCCTTCCTCCCTCCTTGCGGTCTAAGCATACAGCAGGCATCATGCTAACCCCTGGGTATCCAACCCAGATTCTGGTGGCCATTTGGCAGGGCCTCTGGACAGGGTTGTCAGGGAAGACTTTGGGAGAGATGAGAGTCTTGAGGGATGATTGGCAGTTTGCCAGCTCAGGTGTGGGTGTTGGCTGGGAGGGACATGAGGGGAGACGGGCCAGCAGAGGGGGCAGCATGATCAAAAGGATGGAGGCTGCTGTGTTTATGTTTCACAGCATAAGCAGTCACAGAAACATTCGCCCTCATGACAGAGCACGCCCTTTTCACACAGGGCGCCTTTGTGCACACGCGCACCCTCCTGGAGCAAGACTCTGTGGTCTGTTGGCTCCAGGCTGTCCTCGCACACGCCATGGAATCATCCCCACAGTGTCCACACGATGACGTCCCCTAGAGATCCTCTCATACCTGCACCCTGCTGAGGTGCTCTCTGTCCGTGGGTGCTCACAGCGAGCACCCAGAGGTGAGGGAGCCTCCTCTCCTGGAATAAGTGGCTGGGAAGTTGGGAACATCTGAGCAGTCCCTGAGCCTTCAAGGGCTGGAGCGAGCAGAGAAGCCAGGGAGACTGTGGCTGCCTGGGAGTCTTATAAGTGGGATTCTCTTAGCCAAAAGCACTTAGGCAGAGGCCCGAGTTAAAAATAGGCTGGATTTACTGCCAGAAGGTGGCAGGAGAGGAAGTTCTTTTCTGACAGTACTTACTCTATCCCAGACACCTACAGAGGCTCTATGGGATCCTGCTGGGCTGGGGAACCCCACCCAACTGCCGAGGGGGTGGCCAACCCGCCCCCTGTCCCCGCTGTGATCCTAACTTCATTTTATCTCTTTTATTGGTTCATGATGCTCCCCTTACATTTTTTCTCATGGTTCTTTTAGGATTACACAATGCTTCTTTAACTTATAGTCTATCCCCATCAAGTAATACCACACCACTCAGTGCAAACACCTTACTCCCATTTCCCACCTTTGTGCTATTGTCACCATGGATTTATTTCTACGTATGCTATAAGCCCCACAATAAACGATTTGATTTGTTCGAAACCCTCAACTATCTTTTAAAGAGAATTTTAAAGTCAGAAAAATATCTCTTCTGTCTACCCACATATTTACCATTTCCAGCGTGCTTCATTCCTTTGTGTAGACGGAGATTTCCATCTGGTATCATTTTTCTTCTGCTTGAAGGACTTTCTAAAACCGTTCTTATAGTGCAGGTCTGCTGGTGATGAATTCTTTCAGCTTTAGAACGTCTGAATGCATAGTCATTCCATCTTCCTATTTGAAAGATATCTCCACTGAATTCTAGGTTGACACTCTTTATCTTTTTGTACTTTAAAGACATTGCTACACTGTCTTCAGGCTTGCATTGTCTCAGACGAGAACTCTACTTCTATTTTTTTCCTTTTTACATAACGTGTTTTTTCCTCTAGCAGCTCTTAAGATTTTTGTCTTTATCACTGGTGTTCAGCAGTGATTAAGGCAGATTATGATGTACCCTTGGTCTAGTTGTCTTCATATTTCTTCTGCTTAGGGTTTATTGTGCTTCTTCGATATGTGGATTTATGGTTTTCATCAAATTTGAAAATTATTGTTTCTTTAGATATTTTTTCTGCCATCTCTCCTGTGGATCTTGTTAGACCCACATTTCTGGTCTCCAAACAGGTCCAGGCTACTTGTTATTCCACAGCTCACTGATCTCACTGATTTCTGGGTTTTGGCTTTGGAAAGGTTTTTTTTTTTTTTTTTTTGAGCCTCTGTTGCCCAGGCTGGAGTGCCGTGGTGCAATCTCGGCTCTCCACAACCTCTGCCTCCCGGGTTCAAGCGATTCTCCTGCCTCAGCCTCCCAAGTAGCTTGGACTACAGGCACGAGCCATCATACTCAGCTGTTTTTTGCATTTTTAGTAGAGATGGGGTTTCGCCATGCTGGCCAGGCTGGTCTCAAACTCCTGCCCTCATGATCCACCCGCTTTGGCCTCAAATTGTGCTGGGATTACAGGCGTAAGCTACTGTGCCCGGCCTGGAGGGATTTTTTTGTGTCTTTTTTTCCTCTCTATGCTTTATTTTGGACAGTTTCTATTGCTAAGTCTTCAACAACCTTTTTCCTACAGGGTCTTATCTGCTTTTAACTCCATCCAGTATACTTTTCATCTTAGATGTTATACATTTCATCTTCAGAAGTTCAATTGAGGCCTTATTTTATATCTTTCACACTTCACATCTTGTTCATGTTTTTCCGTATCTGCTTGAATATATGGACTGTATTTAATAACAGCTGTTGTAGCTAATGTCCTTGTCTACTAATTCTGTGACATTTCTGGATCCGCTTTGTGTCATTATTTGCCTGTGTCTTTGCATGCCTGGTAATTACTGATTGGATGCCAGACATTGTATATTTTATGTTGTTTGGCGCTGGATTTTTTTTGCATTCCTTTGAATATTTTTGAACCTTGTTCAGGGACTTAGTTGTTACTTGGAAACAGATTGATCCTTTTAAAGTTTGCTTTTAGGCTGGATGCGGTGGCTCACGCCTGCAATCCCAGCACTTTGGGAGGCTGAGGTGGGCAGATCACCTGAGGTCGGGAATTTGAGACCAGCCTGACCAACATGGTGAAACCCCATCTCTACTAAAAATACAAAATTAGCCAGGCGCGGTGGCGCATGCCTGTCATCTCAGCTACTCGGGAGGCTGAGGCAGGAGAATCACTTGAACCCGGGAGGCGGAGGTTGTGGTGCACCGAAATCGCACCACTGCACTCCAGCCTGGGCAACAAGAGCAAAAAACTCCGTGTCAAAAAAAAGAAGTTTGCTTTTAGGTACCATTTGGCAAGAGGAGAACAGGTTGGTCTAGGGCTGATTTGCTCTCACCACGGAGGCAATATCATCTGAGACTCTACCTGATGTCCCGTGTATCCGACAGTATCCAGTCAAGGGGGGAAACCACAGAGCAATTTGAACAGAGAAAGTTTAATGTAAAAAAAAAAAAAATTTTTTTTTTTGACACAGGGTCTGGCTTTGTTCCCAGGCTGGTGCGCAGCGGTGCAACCATGGCTAGGGTCTGGCTTTGTTCCCAGGCTGGTGCGCAGTGGTGCGACCATGGCTATCGCTCCAACCTCCTGGACTAAGGGATACGCCTGCCTCGGCTTCCTGAGTAGCTGGGATCACAGGCACGTCCTACCATACCTGCCTAATTTTTACATTTCTTTGGTAGAGACAGAGGGGCACCTGTTTCCCAGGCTGGTCTGGAACTCCTGGACTCAAGCAGTCCTCGCACCTCAGCCTCCCAGAGTGCTTGAATCACAGGTGTGACCCACCACACGCAGCCTAATGTAAAAAGGTACGAACAAGGGATTGAAGTTAGAAGGGATTGACTAGTAAGAAATAAACAGAACTCTCAACGAATACAGGAATAGCAGACACGAGGAGCGACCACTGTGCCTGGGACTGAGATGGAGCACCCAAGAACAGCCCTCCCGTTCTGCCTGTTATCCTGTGTCTGGATGTCTGGGAATCACTGTTTCATGCAGCCTGTCAGGTGTGTTACTTGTTTAAAGCAGGTGAGGCTGGGTGCCGTGGCTCATGCCTGTAATCCCAGAAGTTTGGGAGGCTGAGATGGGCGAATCGCCGGAGGTCAGGAGTTTGAGACCAGCCGGGTCAACATGGTGAAACCCTGTCTCTACTAAAAGTACAAAAATTAGCCGGGCGTGGTGGTGGGCGCCTGTAATCTCAGCTACTCAGGAGACTGAGACACAAGAATCACTTGAGCCTGGGAGGCAGAAGTTGCCGTGAGCTGAGATGGTGCCACCACACTCCAGGCTGGACAACAAAGCGAGACTCAGTCTCAAAAAAAAAAAAAAAGCAGGTGAGAAGATGGCCTTTGTATCCCAGCTCCCCTCTCTGCATCTACTGCATGCGCTGTGGACCTGTGGAGCACACCAGAATCAGGAAGGAAAGCTCCTTCCTCCCATAGTGTTTCTGTAGCACCTTGCATTGACAAAGATTAACATCATGCTGGGCTGGCAAAAAAAAAAAAATTCTTAAAGGGCCCAGCTACATTTTCACAGAGCAGGCAATGAAAGATCAGCTTAGAGCTGAGAGGCAATACATTAATAATTGGCACAAAGTGATAACTGTGAGGAGGTCTTTCCACTCTAGTTTATGGGAACAGAAAGTATTCCTGGCCTCTTTGGATTGTTTGCTCCTTTTTTTTTTTTTTTTTTTTGAGATGGAGTTTCATTCTTCTTGCCCAGGCTGAAGTGCAGTGTCGTGATCTCTGCTCACTGCAACCTCCGTCTCCCAGGTTCCAAGCAATTCTCCTGCCTCAGCCTCCCAAGTAGCTGGGACTACAGGTGTGCATCATCACACCCAGCTGATTTTTTGTATTTTTAGTAGAGATGGGGTTTCACCATGTTGGCCAGGCTGGTCTTGAACTCCTGACCTCAGGTGATCCACCCACCTCAGCCTCCCAAAGTGCTGGGATTACAAGCGTGAGCCACCGCGCCCGGTCTTCCTGTGTCTTTCCCGTGATTCTCTCCCTATTCCTGTGCTTTCCTCATACGCATGTACACTGCTGAAGACTTGAGAGAGACTCTGCCGATTGCTATGCAGCTCTCTCCTCTCCAGTACACTGCCCTGTAAAATGCAGCCACATGGACCTCCTGACTCCCAGCTCCCCTTCCTCAACTCAGGGAGACCACCAGGCTCAGCCTGCATGACTCCTTCTATTCTGAAGCTTAGAATTCTCTTTAAGTAGAAGCTGGGCAATCTTAGGGCTCACTTTGTTTCCTTTCCCTCTCAGGGATCACTGTCCTGTTCTGCCTGTTGTCCTGTGTCTGAATATCATTGTTCTATATGGTCTGTCTGGTATTTTCTTGTTTAAAACAGGAGGGAGGAAGATGGTCCCCAGTACTTCATCATGGCCAGAATCAGGATCAGACTGTGATTTTGGAAGACTTTCCTCCCAATGTGACCTTGTTTGGTTTTCAAAAAGATCTCGTTGGTTGGCTGGCACAGTGGCCACACCTATAATGCTATCACTTTGGGAGGCCGAGGCAGGCGGGATCACTTGAGTCAGGAGTTCAAGACCAGCCTGGCCAACACAGCAAAACCCTGTCTCTACAAAAAAATACAAAAATTAGGCCGGTCGTGGTGGCTTACACTTTGGGAGGCTGAGGCGGGTGGATCATGAGGTCAGGAGATCAAGACCAGCCTGGTCAAGGTGGTGAAACCCCATCTCTTCTAAATTAGCCGAGCATGGTGGTGGGTGCCTGGAATCCCAGCTGCTTGGCAGGCTGAGGCAGAGAATTGCTTAAACCCAGGAGGCGGACGTTGTAGTGAGCCAAGATCGTGCCACAGCACTCCAACCTGGGCAACAGAGCAAGACTCCGTCTCGAAACAAAAACAAAAACAATACAAAAATTAGCTGGCATGGTAGCGTGTGCCTGTGGGCCCTACTACTTGGGAGGCTGAGGCAGGAGAATCACTTGAACCCAGAAGGTCGAGGCTGCGGTGAGCCGAGATTGCACCACTGCACTCCAGCCTGGGGGCAATAGAGCAAGACCATGTCTCATTGCAAAAAAAAAAACCAACCTTGTTGGGGCCAGGTGTGGTGGCTCATGCCTGTAATCTCAGCACTTTGGGAGGCCAAGGCAGGTGAATCACCTGAGGTCAGGAGTTTGAGACCAGCCTGGCCAACATGGCGAAACCCCGTCTCTACTAAAAATACTAAAATTAGCCAGGTGTGGTGGCGCATGCCTATAACCCCAGCTACTCAGGAGGCTGAGGCAGGAGAATCGCTTGAACCCAGGAGGCGCAGGTTGCAGTGAGCTGAGATTGCACCATTGCACTCCAGCCTGGGTGACAGAGACTCCGTCTCAAAACAACAAGAAGAACAACAACCCCAAACTAGCATAAACACTCCTGTCTATCACCTTCTGTAATATCACTTTATTTAAAAGCGTGGAGGGGTAGGGGAGGAGCTTTACATTGTAATTATACACAATCTTTTTTTTTTTTTTTCCTTTTTTCTTTTTAAGACAGGGTCTTGCTCTGTTCTCCAGACTGGAGGCCCATGGCACAATCATAGCTCACTGTAACCTCAACCTTCCAGGCTCAAGCAATCCTCCCACCTCAGCCTCCCAAGTAGCTGCGACCACAGGCGCATGCGTGTACCTCCAGCTAATTTTTGTATTTTTTGTAGAGGCCTGTGTTTTCTGTGATGCCCAGGCTATTCTCAAACTCCTGAGCTCAAGCCTTCCTCCGACTTCAGCCTCCCAAAGTGCTGGGATTACAGGCATGAACCACCACATCCAGACTACACCATCCCTTTTAATTGTATATAATTAATTTTATCGTAGTAACACATTACATCATTACATAGTTTAAAAAGTTAAATAGGGTCAGGTGTAGTGGCTCACACCTGTAACCCCAGCTCTTTGGAAGGCTCAGGCAGGAGGGTTGCTTGAGGCCAAGGGTTTCAGACCAGTCTAGGCAACATAGCAAGACCCCGTCTCTACAAAAACAGCTTTTTAATTAGCTGGGTGTGGTGGCACATGTCTGTAGTCCCAGCTACTGAGGAGCTGAGTGGGAGGATTGCTCGAGCCCAGGAGGTTGAAGTTGCAGTGAGTCGTGATCGTGTCACTGCGCTCCAGCCTGGGTGACAAAGCACAACTCTGTCTCCAAAGAAAAAGTCAAATGGGACAAAACAGCTTTGATGAGAAATGACAGAGGCCGGGCGTGGTGACTCAGGCCTGTAACCCCAGAATTTTGGGAGGCCAAGGCTGCAGGGTCACTTGAAGTCAGGAGTTTGAGACCAGCCTGGCTAACATGGTGAAATCCCGTCTCTACTAAAAATACAAAACTTAGCCGGGCATGTAGGCACACACCTGTAGTCCCAGCTACTCAGGAGGCTGAGGCAGGAGAATGACTTGAACCCAGGAGGCGGAGGTTGCTGTGAGCTGAGATCAAGCCACTGCATTCCAACCTGGGCAACAGAGTGAGACTCCATCTCAAAGGATAAAAAAGGAAAGTGGCAGATCCTGCCACACCCTCTCCAGCTCCCAATCTCACATCACACAGGCAACCACTCTCCAATCTTCTAGTTTCTTCTGATATTTACCTTTTTTTTTTCTTGAGAGAGAGTTTCGATCCTGTCACCCAGGTGGAGTACAGTGGCGTAATCTTGGTTCACTGCAACTTCCACTTTCTGGGTTCAAGCGATTCTCCTGCCTCAGCCTCCCAAGTAGCTGGGACTACAGGCATGCGCCACTATACCCGGCTAATTTTGTATTTTTAGTAGAGATGGGGTTTCACCATGTTGGCCAGGCTCATCTCAAACTCCTGAGCTCAGGTGATTCACCCGCCTTAGCCTCCCAAAGTGCTGGGATTACAGGCATGAGTCACCACACCCAGTCATATTTATTTTTATTTTGTTTTATTTTTAGAGACAGGGCCTCACTGTGTTGCCCAGGCTGGAGTGCAGTGACACAATCATAGCTCACTGTGCGCTTAAACTCCGGGGCTCAAACAATTCTCCCCCAGCTTCCCAAGCAGTTGAGACTGCGGGTGTGCACTACCACACCCAGTTTACCTCTATATTTCTTTCTTTTTCTTTCTTTTTTTTTTTTCTGAGACGGAGTCTTGCTCTGTTGTCAGGCCAGAATGCAGTGTCACGATCTCGGCTCACTGCAACGTCTGCCTCCCGGGTTCAAGGGATTCTTGTGTCTCAGGTGGATTCCTGTGACCTCGGGTGGATCACCTGAGCTCAGGAGTTTGAGACCAGCCTGGCCAACATGGTGAAACCCGGTCTCTACTAAAAATACAAAAATTAGCCAGCCTTGGTGGTGCACACCTGTAATACCAGCTACTCGAGAAGCTGAGGCAGGAGAATCACTTGGACCTGGGATGTGGAGGTTGCAGTGAGCCAAGATTGTGCCATTGCATTCCAGCCTTTGAGACACAGCAAGACTTTGTCTCAAAAAAAAAAAAAAAAAGTAGGGCCGGGCCCAGTGGGATTAAAGGTGTGTGTCACCATGCCTAGCTGATTTTTGTATTTTTTTTTTCTTTTTTTTTCACATCATGGTGAAAAAGATGGGGTTTCACCATGATGGCCAGGCTGGTCTTGAACTCCTGATCTCAGGTGATCCACCCACCTCAGCCTCCCAAAGTGCTAGGATTGCAGGCATGAGCCACCGCACCCAGCTGATTTTTGTATTTTTAGTAGAGATGGCGTTTCACCTTGTTGGCCAGGATGGTCTTGATCACTTGACATCATCATCCTCCCACCTTGGCCTCCCAAAGTGCTGGGATTACAGACTCGAGCCACTACGCCCAGCCTTATATTTCTAAATAAGATGCTTGCACTGCTGTTTTTCTTTTTTCTTTTTCTTGATTCAGTGTTAGACCTGCTCTATCAACTTCCTCTCATGTAAGATGAGGATTCAGTTCTCTGTGTCCTGCTCCTCAATGCACAGACACACACTTCACCTCTGCCCTCCCAATAGGGTGTCAAATCCAAAATTTTTTGTTAAATCAATATTTAGCATTTAGAGGTTATTTAACTGTTAACAATTATTCACAACTGAGTGGTGTAATATATGATTCATTCTATTTCTTTAAAAATTTTTATTTTCCTTAGAATTAACAACTAACTGGAAAGACAAATAACCCTACAGAGAAATGGCCAAAGAGGCTGGACACAGTGACTCACACCTGTAATCCCAGCACTTTGGGAGGCAGATCACAAGGTCAGAAGTTTGAGACCGGCCTGGCCAATAGGGCGAAACCCCATCTCTACTAAAAATACAAAAAAAAATTAGCTGGGCATGATGGTACACGCTTGTAATTCCAGCTACTTGGGAGGCTGAGGCAGGAGAATTGCTTGAACCCAGGAGGTGGAGATTGCAGTGAGCTGAGATCGAGCCATTGCACTACAGCCTGGGCAACACAGCAAGACTCCATCTCACAAAAAACAGGAGGGAGAGAAAGAAATGGCTAAAGAACATGAACAGTTCACCGAAAGGAAATGCAAATGGCTTTTAAATGTTTAAAAGAAATGCTCAATCTCACACATAAGAGAAATGGAAATTAAAACCACACCAAGATAGCACTTCTCATTTATCAGCGTGGCAAAAATCCAAAAGTTTACAACACAGTCTGTTGATGTGGCTTTAGGGAACAGGCATTTTCATACATTGCCAGTAGGAGGGCAAAGCTGTATCACACACATGGAAGGGGATTTGGAGATACCAAGCAAAATGACAAATGCATTTATCCTTTAACCTAGTAATCCCCCTTCTGGGAATTTGTCCGGCGGCTATGTCTATGCACATTTGAAACGAAATGTGTATATACTTATTCATTGTGGCATTCATTGACAATAGTAAAGTATTGGAAACAACCCAAGTGTCCTATGGAGGACTGGCTAAATAAACTACTGTACATCCACGCAATGGAACTAAGCCACTAGACAAAGGAGTAGGGAAGTTCTCCAAGAAAGATCTCCGGGTGTATTGTAAAGTGAAAATAGCAAAGTGTAGAACAATGTATATAGTATGCCAGAAAAATAAGATAGTGTTTTTAGTGTATTTCTTTTTTTTTTTTTTTAAGACAGAGTCTTGCTCTATCGCCAAGGCTGGAGTGCAATGGTGCCATCTCGGCACACCTCAACCTCCGCCTCCCAGGTTCAAGCAATTCTCCTGCCTCAGTCTCTTGAGTAGCTGCAATTACAGGCACACACCACCATGCCTGGCTAATTTTTGTATTTTTAGTAGAGGTGGGGTTTCACCATTTTGGCCAGGCTGGTCTCGAACTCCTGACCTTGTGATCCGCCCATCTCAGCCTCCCAAAGTGCTGGCATTATAGGCGTGAGCCACCGTGCCTGGCCTTATTCGCTGTATTTCTATTTACTTGTACCTTATTAAAAAAAAAAAAAACTGGGGGAGCTAGGGAGAGGAGTGGTGTAGGGAAAAAAAAACTGGCCCGGTGCGGTGGTTCACGCCTGTAATCCCAGCACTTTGGGAGACTGAGGCAGGTGAATCACCTGAGGTTGGAAGTTTGAGTCTAGTCTGACCAACATGGTGAAACCCCGTCTCTTAAAAAAATTAAAAAATAAATAGAAATAAATAAATAAATAAAAACTGGGGCTGGGCGCAGTGGCTGCCTGTAATCCCAGCACTTTGGGAGGCCAAGGCAGGCAGATCACGAGGTCAGGAGATCAAAACCATCCTGGCTAACATGGTGAAACCCCGTCTACTAAAAATACAAAAAATTAGCCGAGCGTGGTGGCGTGCACCTGTAATCTGAGCTACTCAGGAGGCTGAGGCAGGAGAATCACTTGAACCTGGGAGGCGGACGTTGCAGTGAGCCGAGATTGCGTCACTGCACTACAGCTTGGGCGACAGACTCCGTCTCAAACAAACAAAAAACAGAAAACATACTGGACACAGAAATGTGAATATAGATAACGCTACTAAACTGCACGTGTAAAAATGGTTAAATTGGTACATTTTGCGTTATGTGTTGTTCTTGTTTTTAACCACTTTTTTTTTTTTTTTTTTTTAAAGACGGGGTTTCACCATGTTGGTCAGGCTGGTCTTGAACTCCCGACCTCAGGTGATCCACCCGCCTTGGCCTCCAAAGTGCTGAGATTACAGGTGTGAGCCACCACGCCTGGCCTTACCACTTTTTTTTTTTTTTTTTTTTTGAGACAAAGTCTTGCTGTGTCTCAAAGGCTGGAATGCAATGGCACAATCTCGGCTCACTGCAATCTCCACCTCCCAGGTTCAAGTGATTCTCCTGCCTCAGCCTCTCGAGTAGCTGGTATTACAGGCATGCTCCAGCAAGGCTGGCTGATTTTTGTATTTTTAGTAGAGACCAGGTTTCACCATGTTGGCCAGGCTGGTCTCAAACTCCTGACCTCAGGTGATCCACCCGCCTCGGCCTTCCAAAGTGCTGAGATTTACAGGCATGAGCCACCGAGCCCAGCCTTTAATCACTTTTTTTTTTTCTGGAGACGGAGTCTCACTCTGTTGCCCAGACTGGAGGGCAGTGGCTCAATCTTGGCTCACTGCAACATCTGCCTCCCAGGTTCAAGCAATTCTCCTGGCAGCCCCTGTTTTCCTTGGAGACACTCTTCCTGGAGTCCTCCCCTCCTTTGCTCTAATCTGGAGTGGGGGCACTTCGGTTCTGGGAAAGCAGGTACCATCATGGAGCTTCCCTTCGCCAGCATTCTGGGAATTCCTTCCCTCTCTTTCCTGCATAAGAGCATTGTTTTCTGGACGCCACGTCTCATTCTTTCCGTTTCTCAACACTTCCTGCGTTTTATAGAGCACAGCTCCAAAGCTGCCTGAGAAACACTGCATGGGAGGTAAAGGTTTTATGTCGTTGAATGACTGAAAGTGCTCTTTATCCTAACCCCATTCTTGATGGTTAGATTAGCTGGGGGTAGAATTCTAAGTTGGAAAACATTTTCCCTCAGAAGTTCAAGGTCACTGATTCAGTCGCCCCAGCTTCTAGTGCTGCTATTGAGAAATTTAAGTCAAAATGGATTCTTGATCCTGTGTATGAATACCAACCTTTATCACTCATTCTAAAATTTCAGTTTTTAGAAAGTTTCTTGGCCCAGACACAGTGGTCCATGGCTAAAATTCCAGCACTTTGGGAGGTCAAGGTGGGCGGGTCACATGAGGCCAGGAGTTCAAGACCAGCCTGGCCAACATGACGAAAGCCTATCTCTACTAAAAATACAAAAATTAGCCAGGCGTGGTGGTGTGTGCCTATAGTCCTAGCTACTTGGGAGGCTGAGGCAGGAGAATTGCTTGAACTCAGGAGACGGAGGTTGCAGTGAGCTGAGATTATGCCTCTGCACTCCAGCCGGGTGACAGAGTGAGACTCCATATCAGAGAGGAGAAGGGTGGGGGGGGGAAGGGAGGGGAGGCAGGGAGGGAGAGAAGGAGGGAAGGGAGGGAGGGAGGGAAGGGAGGAGGGAAGGAAGGAAGAAAGTTTTTTGTATTATTTCTCGGATAACTTCCTCCCGTTTCCTTTCTCCTATAGTTCAGTCTCCTGGGCTGATTCACTAATTATTCTATTTTTCTTCCTTTCTTCCCCAACTCTTTGTCTAATTATTCTGCTTTCTCAGCGATTTCCTCAGACTTGCCATCCCTTTGGTTAATTGTTTTTACTAGCCTATATTTAATTTCTGAGTATTTAGTTTAGTTTTTTTTGAGACAGGGTCTCACTCTGTGGCCCAGGCAGGAGTGCAGTGGCATGATCTCGGTTCGCGGCCACCTCTGCCTCCCAGACTCAAGTGGATTCTCCCACCTCAGCCTCCTGAGCCCCCGGGACTACAGCAGACATGTGCCACCATGCCCAGCTAATTTTTGCATTTTTTAGTAGAGATGGCAGTACGCTATGTTGGCCAGGCTGGTCTTGAACTCCTTGCCTCAAGTAATCCACCCGCCTCAGTCTCCCAAAGTGCTGGGATTACAGGCATGAGCCACTGCGCCTGGCCTTATTTTATTTTTTAATACAACCTGGTTCTCACTTTATCGATAATCTCTTACCCGTTTAAAAATACTAATTGCCATTTTAAAGGTTTTCTTCTACTCCCTGAATCACTCCTATTTCCCTTTGATTGCTTTTTCTCCGTGCTTTGGTCTGTTTTTCCCCTTGGTGGCTCTCCAGTCACATTTCTGCATGAGGCAGGACACAAAGTGCCGTTGGGTGACTGTGAACACCTGACTGGGACGGCACACCCACCGGAACAAAAGCTCCTCAAGGCGAGGCTCTGTGGCAGTTTTGTTTACGGATAGAGCGCCAGCACCTAGAACGTTTTCTAGCACACAGCAGGTGTTCAGTAGTGGGTGCAGAAGGCAGGAAGAGGGGAAGGCAAGAAGAAAAGGACGTCTCGTGGCTTCTCATCTGTTCTAAATGTCAATCTTTGGTCTGGGACCATTCTCCAGAATTTTTCCAGAAGAGTCCTCTAATCTCATTCCTGGAAGTGTAAACCTGGCTCCCAGGAAACAGATAGGGGAAGGGAGCAGTGGTCTCACCACTCAGCATACAGACTGCCATTTTTATGTGTCTGATCCTCAAAGTCACTCTGTTTGGTGTTCCTGAGAATACAGCAATGCCCCTCCTGTTTTTAAAGATCCTACTATGTGCTCAGAACCTGTTTCTGAATATGTTCTTTACGGTATGGAACAAGGTCCCTGCCCTATGAAACTTATAGTCAGCTGGGGAGAAACATAAAATGGAAAAAAGATTAGACAGACAGATAGATAGATAGGATATATATGATATGATATACATATGTATACATCCTATCTATCTATCTCTCAGGTAGTGACAAGTTCTATGAAGAAAAATAGGCTGGGCGCGGTGGCTCATGCCTGTAATCCCTGCACTTTGGGAGGATGAGGCTGGTGGATCACCTGAGGTCAGGAATTCGAGAACAGCCTGGCCAACGTGGAGAAACCCCGTTTCTACTAAAAATATAAAAAATTAGCCAGGCGTGGTGGCAGGCACCTGTAACCCCAGCCACTCTGGAAGGTGAGGCAGTAGAATCGCTTGAACCCAAAATCCCAGGACAAGGAGGTTGCATTGAGCCGAGATCATACCACTGCACTCCCGCCTGGGCGACAGAGCGAGACTCCATCTCAAAAAAACAAACAAAAAAACAAAGAAAAACAAAGCAAATTAAGAGGATAAAGAGAGCACAGTGGCTCATTCCTATAATCCCAGCACTTTGGGAGACCAAAGCGGACGGATCACTTGAGGTCAAGGGTTCAAGACCAGCCTGGTCAACACGGTGAAACCCTATCTCCACTAAAAATAGAAATATTAGCCAGGCGCATGCCTGTAGTCCCAGCTACTCAGGAGGCTGAAGCAAGAGAATCACTTGAACCTGGGAGCTGGAGGTTGCAGTGAGCTGACAAAAAAAAAAAATAATAAAGAATAAAGAGTAAGAGGTGTGTGTGTCTATGTGTCTGCATGCGTGTGTGAGCATGCACCATTGTGCCTGCTGTAGCCATCAGGAAAGAGTCTCACTGGAGGGAATTTTTTTTTCTTTGAGTCTGAGTCTCACTGTCTTGCCCAGGCTGGAGTGCAATGGCACAATCTCGGCTCACTGCAACCTCTGCCTCCTGGGTTCAAGCAATTCTCCTTCCTCAGCCTCCTGAGTAGCTGGGATTACAGGCGCCCGCCATCACGCCCGGCTAATTTTTTGTATGTTTAGTAGAGACAGTGTTTTACCATGTTGGACAGGATGGTCTTGAACTCCTCACCTTGTGATTCACCTGCCTTGGCCTCCCAAAGTGCTGGGATTACAGGCGTGAGCCACCTCACCCGGAGCAAAAAAATAAGTTTTGAATTAGGCTGGTATAATGGTGCGTGCCAGTAGTCCTAGCTACTTGGGAGGCTGAGGTGGGAGGATCACTGGAGCTCAAGAGTTCAAGGTTACAGCGAGCTGGGCTTATGCCACTGCACCGCAGCATCAACGTCGCCAGACCCTGTCTTTCAATGAGGAGATAAGGCCGGGCGCGGTGGCTCACGCCTGTAATCCCAGCATTTTGGGAGGCCAAGGTGGGTGGATCACCTGAAGTCAGGAGTTCAAGACCAGCCTGGCCAACATCGTGAAACGCTGTCTCTACTAAAAATACAAAAAATTAGCTGGGCACAGTGGCGGGCACCTGTAATCCCAGCTACTCAGGAGGCTCAGGAAGGAGAATCGCTTGAACCCAGGAGGCAGAGATTGCAGTGAGCCAAGATTACGTCATCGCACTCCAGCCTGATTACGCCATCGAACTCCAGCCTGGGTGACAAAGTGAAAAAAAAAAAAAAAGAATGGGACAAAGGGTGAGAGTAGAGGGAGGGCGACCCGACGGGAGGCTCCTGCCCAGGTCCAGGTGAGAGGGGATGGCAGCTCAGCCAGGGTGGAAGAGGTGGAGGTGGTGAGCTGGGGTTGATTCAGGACACACACAAAGGTAGATATGACAGGTTGGCTGAGGATTGGGTGATGGGTCAGAGAAAGGACAGAGTCCAGGTGACTTCTGTTTTTGTGTGTGGGGAATTCGCTGGTGCCATCTTCTGAGGAGGAAGTCAGTAGGGGAGGGGTGGGTTCAGGGTAGAGATCAAGGGTGCATTCTGGCCTTGTGAAGCATAGGATGCCAGTTGGACACCCTGGTGGAAATGCTGTGTAGACAGTGGGTCCACATGCGTGAAGGTTAGAATGAGGTCTGGGTTGGATGTAAATGTGTGAGTCCTCAGCTTATAGATGGTGTTTATAGCGGGATCCCTGGTGAAATCTCCTAGGGAGTGAATGTCCTCAGGCCAGTGGGCAGGGCTCCCATGGGGCTGGGCTGGCAGGGATGTAGCTGCTTCGCTTCTGGGCATGTGGGAAAGACCTGGGGACCTAAACATCCAAGATCCCCCTTCCCAAGCCACATCCCTATTTCCAGCCTTGGACCACACCCTGCCTTGGGAGATGCCTTATCTCTCTGAAATCCTGAGCTGTCCCTGGGTTCTGGGGAACCAACAGACTGGCTTTTGGCTGGACTCGGCTCTGCAGGCACTCAGCCGAGTGCTGCTTCCTCTCCCGGCACACGGGTTCCCACTCCCCACCCGCAGTCTACCTTCCAAAATGCGCTCAGCCTCTCGCGGAATGTGGCCTCTCCTCCCATTCTTAGGGGAGCTACTCTCTCATATGGAATGCTTCGCAGTTGTCTTAGCGTGGTTTTCAGAAATAGACCTGTGTGTTTAGCCCCTTGTGTTTCTCTAAGCCTTTGAAGGATGGAATTTAGTGTCACCGCAGAAAGGGCTGAGAATTTAAAGTCAGACAGACCTGAGTTCAAATCTCAGCTCCTCCATTTGTAGCCCTTTAAGCCCACGGGTCCCCACTTTAGAAGGGATAATCCCTATTTCTCAGTTATCATGAGGAGAAGTTGGTTCCCTCAGTCTCCCCACCCCTTATAAATCCAACTCCCCAGGAGATGACAGTAGAAGGTAGAACGGGAGCTGGGTGACGCGTGGCCCACACCTTCCTCCCAGCGCGTGGCCCACACCTTCCTCCCAGCACGTGGCACACACCTTCCTCCCAGCGCGTGGCACACACCTTCCTCCCAGCGCGTGGCACACACCTTTCTCCCAGCGCGTGGCACACACCTTCCTCCCAGCGCGTGGCACACACCTTCCTCCCAGCGCGTGGCACACACCTTCCTCCCAGCGCGCGGGGAGGTCGAGACAGGAGGATCGTTTGAGCTCAGGAGTTTGAGACCAGCCTGGGCAACACAGGGTGACCCCGTCTCTACAAAAGAATACAAAAATGAGCCTGGTGTGGTGGCATGTGCCTGTAGTCCCAGCTTCTCATGAGGCTGAGGCAGGAAGATCACTTGAGCCTGGGAGGCTAAGGCTGCAGTGAGCAGTGATCTCGCTACCGCACTCCAGCCTGGGCAACAGAATGAGACCTTGCCTCTAAAAAAAAGTCTTTTAAGTAAAAAATATAAAGGAAGCCCAGACACAGTGGCTCGCGCCTGTAATCCCAGCACTTTGGGAGGCCAGGGAGGGTGGATCACGAGGTCAGGAGTTAGAGACCAGCCTGACCAACTTGGTGAAACCCCATCTCTACTAAAAATACAAAAAAAAAAAAAAAATTAGCTGGGCGTGGTGGCACACACCTGTAATCTCAGCTACTCAGGAGGCTGAGACAGGAGAATTGCTTGAACCCAAGAAGCAGAGGTTACAGTGACCTGAGATTGCACGACTGCACTCCAGCCTTGGCGACAGAGCTAGACTCTGTCTCAAATATATATATATATGTAAATTAGAATGGGAATAAAAAGAGACAAAAAGGCTGAGAGGAAGAGACAGCAAGCCCACCGGGGAGGAAGGCCACGCCCACTCCAGGTTCATCCCTAGCTGCTCATCACAGCCGTTTCTTTCTCTCCCGGGAACTGAATGGGCTTGACCAACCTGCATTTGTCTAACTTTGAAGCCAAGCAAGGAAATAACATTAATATGACAAGTGAGGTCCGAACAACAGAAGGAGCTGCATTTCCACTTGGTAACCATAAACTTATCCTGCCCCCAACCCCAGGGGTGGGGGATCTTCACGCCCAGGTCCTCTGTGTCCGGGTAAAGCCCATCCACGGGGATCAGGTATCAGAAAGGGCTGCTTACTTGTGCTGAACATCCCCTCCAAAGAGGACTACAGTTGCACACAGCTGATTCCCAAACTTGAACCAAAAAATCTTATAGAAATATGGATGTCTGCAGGGCGCAATGGCTCACGCCTATAATCCCAGCACTTTGGGAGGCCGAGGTGGGTAGATCACCTGAGGTCAGGAGTTCAATACTAGCCTGGCCAACATGGCGAAACCCTGTCTTTAATAAAAATACGAAAAAAAAAATTAGCTGGGCGTGGTGGTGCATGCCTGTAATCCCAGCTACTTGGGAGGCTGAGGCGGGAGAAATGCTTGAACCTGGAAGGCAAAGGTTGCAGTGAGCCAAGATTACATCACTGCACTCCAGCCTGGGCAACAAGAGCAAAACTCCATCAAAAAATATATATGTATATGGATATCTTCAGTCCCAACCAGCCCCAGCCCTCTGTCAAACACCACATGCACACCACGTCACACGTCACACCATGTCACAAGCCATATCAAAGAGGACTTTGCTCCAGGGCCAGTGTCACAATACTTCAGGCAGCAATGCTGGAGTTATCCACACATGAAAGCAAAGAGCCAGCCCTCTAGAACTTTCTGGAAGTTTAGAAACATTCCTGTTCTTGTCCGAAAGCCCATGTCTTTGCCATAATATGGTTTAGAACAGACCACAATCCCGAGATTCCCCAGATCAATTCTGAGGCTGGTGTTGCTGCTTTGAAACATCACTCTGTATCTCCATAAATCCGAGCAGATGCCACTGTGTGCCGGCCACTGGCAGAGGCCTTGGGGGCAGTCTCACTCACTGCCCACCAGGTGTCACAGTGTGGGCTTTGGAGTTCAGTCCTGCAGACTTGAGCCTGAAGTACAATGCCACCATGTGCCAGCTGGGCACCACTGACCCTCCAGGGTGCCCAAGGTGTCAACTCCTTCCAGCCTTGGAGGTTATTGTGAGGGTTAATGCAACAGGTTGTATAAAGCTCCCACGTGTCTGGTATATTGTAGATGCTCGACAAGTCGTCACAGTGATTATTACCAATAAGTAAAAGTGTGTGGGGCACGGTGGCTCACGCGTGTAATCCCAGCACTTTGGGAGGCCGAGGCAGGCAGATCACGAGGTCAAGAGATTGAGACCATCCTGGCCAACATGGTGAGACCCCATCTCTACTAAAAATACAAAAATTAGCTGGACTTGGTAGCCCGTGCCTGTAGTCCCAGCTACTCGGGAGGCCGAGGCAGGAGAATTGCTTGAACCCAGGAGGCGGAGGTTGCAGTGAGCTGAGATCACGCCACTGCACTCCAGCCTGGCCACAGAGCAAGACTCCATCTCTAAATAAATAAATAAGTAAAAACGTGTTGCTCCCTGGGTGTCAGGAAAGTGTCAAAGTCACGAAAGGCTACAGGAGTTCAGAGGGTGGGGCCATCACCAAGCTGTCCTTCCTGGAAGACGTGGAACTTAGCATAGTGTTGCCAGATAAACTGCAGAACTCCCATTTGAACTTGAATTTCAGGTAAACAATGAATTTTTTTAGCATATGTCTCGAATATTGGATTGGACATACCTAATACTAAAAAAGGATTTGTCATTTACCTGCAATTCAAATTTAACTGGGTATCCCATATTTTCATTTGTGAAGTCAGCCTAACCTGAAGAAAGGGCGGCATAGACGGGCTGCGGGGAGAGGTTGGTGGGGAGCCTGCCAGGCTGAGAGGGAGAGCTAACATGCCTGTGCTCTTACATCTGCCAGGTGCTGTGCTGGGCAGTTTACAAGTGCCACAAATCCCTGGGAGGTATTTATTATTCTTTTCACTTTACAGACGAGGGAACTGAGACTCAAGACCACTGCAGGTTAGTATTTAAACCCTGGGTCTGCCTGGTCCCTAAGCACCTGTTTCTTCCCATGTACCACATCCTGAGGGCAACAGGGAAGCAAAGCAAAAGGGCATGAATGCCCACCTTCATGTTCGAGCCCAGAACCCACCTGCCTCAGTGCTGTTCCCATACAGGCACACTGGTGAGCACCAGGGTTCCACAAGGCCTCTTTCTTTCTTTTCTCTTTCTTTCTCCCTTCCTTCCTTCCTTCCTTCCTTCCTTCCTTCCTTCCTCCCTCCCTCCCACCCTCCCTCCCTTCCTCCCTCCCTCCCTCCCTCCCTTCCTTCCTTTCTCTCTCTCTCTTTTTGATGCAGTCTCGCTGTTTCCCAGGCTGGAGTACAGTGGCACAATGTTGGCTCGCTGCAACCTCTGCCTTCTGGGTCCCAGCCATTCTCCTGCCTCAGCCTCCCAAGTAGCTGGGGTTACCGGTGCACGCCACCACACCCAGCTATTTTTTTTTTAGACAGAGTTTTGCTCTCGTTGCCCAGGCTGGAGTGCAATGGTACGATTTCGGCTCACTGCAACCTGCACCTCCCATATTCAAGCGATTCTCTGCCTCAGCCTCCTGAGTAGCTGGGTTTACAGGCATGTGCCACCACACCCGGCTGATTTTGTATTTTAGTAGAGACGGGGTTTCTCCATGTTGGTCAGGCTGGTCTCAAACTCCCAAAGTCAGGTGATTGTTCCCCTCTGCCTCCCAAAGTACTGGGATTACAGGCGTGAGCCACCGTGCCTGGCCTCTTTCTTTTCTTTCTTTTCTCTCTTTCTCTCTCTCTTTCTCTCTTTCTTTCTTTTAGATGGAGTCTCGCTTTGTCACCAGGCTGGAGTGCAGTGGGATGATCTTAGCTCACTGCAACCTTCGCCTCCTAGGTTCAAGAGAGTCTCCTGCCTCAGCCTCCGAAGTAGCTGGGACTACAGGCATGTGCCACCACACCCAGCTCATTTTTTATATTTTTAGTAGAGACAGGGTTTTACCGTGTTAACCAGACTGATCTCGATCTCCTGACTTCATATTCTGCCTGCCTCGGCCTCCCAAAGTGTTGGGATTACAGGCATGAGCCACCACACCTGGCCTACACTTAAGTATTTAAAAACATTTCATGCTCTGAACTTTGCATCATTTGGAGTATAGATGTAGGCTGCTGCGGTGGCTCCAGCCTGTAATCTCAGCACTTTGGGAGGATCATTTGAGCCCAGAGATTTGAAACCAGCCTGGGAAACACAGTGATACCATCATCTCCACTAAAAATATAAAAAATTAGCTGGGTGTGGTGGCACACGCCTGTAGTCCCAGCTGCTTGGGAGGCTGAGGGAGGAGGATTGCTTCAGCACAGGAGGTGAAGGCTGCAGTGAGCCAAGGTCATGTCGCTGCACTCCAGTCTCAGTTACAGAGCGAGGCCCTATCTAAAAACAAACAAACGCCAAAATAGGGTATAGAAATAATTGTGTTAAGTTTAGAACTGATGGAATTAAAAATACAATTTGAAGAAATTGTGGTTTTATTTTGTTGTTATGATACATACTATCTGTCTTGCAAGGAAATCTTTTGTTTGGCAATAGCATTTATGAGGGGTAAGAAAAATCTGTGGCAAATTCACCTTTATTATGAAATTTCCTGGCACCTGATGAAGGATGGTGCCACTCCAGCCACTGGGCATTGTTTTCTGTGGTGGCTTCTGGGGCTGGGTGGAACACAAGACTGGGCATGGAAAGAACACTTCATTCATATGAATAATTCAAAGGCACCCAAAATGCTGCTTTGTTAAGTGGGAATGTTAACAGGGGTGAGAATCTATAAGTCTAGCTGTTGTGTTCAGCTTTTGAAAATGAGAAACAGTCTGGGCACAGTGGCTCACACTGGTCAGGAGTTCAAGACCAGCCTGGCCAACATGGTGAAACCCTGTCTCTACTAAAAATAAAAAATTAGCTGGACGTGGTGCTACATGCCTGTAGTCCCAGCTACTTGGGAGGCTGAGGCAGGAGACTCACTTGAACCTGGGAGGCGGAGGTTGCAGGAGCCAAGACCATGCCACTGCACTCCAGCCTGGGCAACAGAGTAAGACTGTGTCTCAAAACTAAAAAAAAAAAGGAAAAAAAAAATACTTAAGTGTAATGGCTTTTACCAAGATGGGTCCATGTCAACATGGGGTTTTTATTTTCTGCAAAGTAAATTCCCTTAAAAAAAGAAGAAGTTTAATTCAACAAACATGAACCAAGATCCCACACTGGGCACGAAGCTGCAGTGAAGACAACAGCCAAGACGCAGTTCTGGTCCTCAAAGGCCCTGTGATGGGAAGGACTCATATTCAGCTAAATTTCAGAAGAGAAAGAACAAAGTAAACATTGTAAAAGACAAAATGTCACAGGGGCCCAGAAGAGAGAGTGATTAATTCGCTCTGTGGGGAGATGGTACGGAGCCAGGCTGGGAAGGATGAGTAGGATTTGACAGCTGGTGAAGGCGTCCCAGGCAGAGGGAACAGCTTAGGCAAAGGTAGAGGCCACCACGTGCAGGGGTCTAATCATCACCATCTAATTTATCAACCTGCATGTCGCTCTATTCTAATTATGATGTCTTGTCAAATATGAGCACACCTGCTTGCTTCAGAAGTAACAACCACATACCTGTATTATTAGCCCTGAAGGCCTTTAACTAATGACTTATAATAGAGTGGCTTTTAAAAAGATGCTAATTTCCCAGACTAAACCACCCTCGCAGGTCCAGAGGCCCCTTCCACGCATTCCAGCACTGGGAACACACACCCTGACAAAAACAGGCCCCCTTTCTGCCCCTGCTTCTAGCAGGCTCTTCGGCATCTGCCTCTAAATCCAGTCGTTAACGCGTCCTCCAGGCCACACATGCACGCGTACTACCAACGCCCCAACCACGGTGCCAGACAGGAAACACATTTGGAGGATTTTAAACAATTTTAAAATGTGCTTTCAAATTTTACAACTTGCTTGACTTGCCTGAGGGAGGAACCAAGCCCCTTATATAAATGTCACCACAAACTGGCTTGCTCCATATCCCACCCAGCCTGGGGACCTGGGATGTCTGGGGGGTTGTTTATTTTTATTTTATTTTTCTTTCTTTCTTTCTTTCTTTTTATTTTTTTTACATTTCATCTGTGTCTTCTGTGGGCACTGGCTTTTTAAATCATGTTTATTTTATATGCTCTCCCAGTAGCCGGAGGAGGGGAGACACTTTCTCATTCCACAGACCAGCAGCCACACAGCCAGCCTAGGACGAAAGCATTTAGCAAGCTCTGGGATGACCTCTGAAGAAACATCTCAAGGAGAGGGTTTCCCGGCGGTGAATCAGACAGTTCCTAGACCCAGGGTGCTGTGGAGCAGAGGAAAGGCCCCTTTCAGCAGGGGTAGGACGGACCTCTCTAGACCCGGGAGGAGTTAAACCTCAGGGCCCCAGCCCCTGGCCCAGTGCCTTATCCTCAAAAAGCCCTCAGGATACCACACCAGCTTCCACACCCACTGTCCCTCTCACTGGTTCACAAACAAGGGTCTCCAGTTAACTTTTGTTTGTTGAGCTTTTCTGTGTTTTTTTTTTTTTTTTTTGAAACAGAGTCTCACTATGTTGCCCAGGCTGGAGTGCAATGGTGCAATCTCAGCTCACTGCAGCCTCCGCCTTCCTGGTTCAAGTGATTCTCCTATCTCAGCCTCCCAAGTAGCTGGGACCACAGGCGCCCGCCACCATGCCCGGCTAATGTTTGTATTTTTGTAGAGACAGGGTTTCACCACGTTGGCCAGGTTGGTCTTGAACTCCTGAATTCAGGTGATCCGCCCGCCCCAGCCTCCCAAAGTGCTGGGATTACAGGTGTGAGCCACCCTGCCTGGTCTTTTTTGTTGTTGTTTCTTTGTTTTTCTTAGGTTTGCCAGGAAAAAAATGGGGATGAGGCAAAGGGAAGGAAGCTCTTGGGTGTGTCCTGGGCCTGGTGGAAGGGTGTGGGGGGAGCTAGATGAATGGTTTTGATGAGGGCTGTGGGGCCTGGGGGGCGTGGCTCTGCACTTTAGTGACTAAGTGCAGCCCAGAGTTGAAGACAGGACCTGCCCCTAACCTGTGCAACGTACCACCTGGTACTGTAAATTGAACTCCTGAGGCTATGTCCTCAGCTCCTGCTCCCTTATCCTTGACTGCCCTCACCCCAGGCAGGTGGTCCCTCGCTTGGCCCAGGCTTTCTGCAGAAGGACTTGGCCGAGCTGCTGTCCCGGGGGGGGCGGTGGCAGCCACCTATGGGGAGTGTGGTGCCTGAGTGCACCCTGGGGTTGGAAATTGCCTCTCAGGAGCGTGGTGGCCTGCAGGGGCTGAGGAAGCTCCGGAATGGCTCTGTGGCAAAGCCGTCATGTTCAAAGAGGACTAGAAGTCCTGCTGCAGCACAGCATGGCGGCAAGTGTGCAGATCCATGCTCAGTCCAGCCCCAGCGAAGCCTGTCAGGGCCCCACGCACAGTGGTGGATGAATGTAAACTAAAGATGAATCCAAAAGTCAGATGATTAAAAAAAAAAAAAATCAAGCCGGGTGCAGTGGCTTATGCCATTTCCCTAAATGTTTTTGGGGATTCCCCCTTATCCTATCTTAGACTACATTCCCTTCCCTCAAACCAATCCCTGTGGCCTGGGGCTGCTCTGCAGGGACTGGCCAGTCTCGGGATAGTTGCCCGATACTGAACCTGGGAAATGGGGTGATCTCACTCAAACCACAAACAGGCCAAGGAAATCAGGAGCAGACCTGTGCTTTGAAGGAATGACAAGGAGTTCTATTTCAGAAGGTTAAATTCAAAGTGCTTGGCAATTGATGGAAAAATGGATTGGGAAGTTGCCAATTAGAGCCTGGGAATAGTGTTTTGAGTCAGAGAAGTGGAAAGAGAACATAGGACTGGGGTTTGAGGCCCCAGAATTGCCATGCTCACGCATGGCAGAACTGACTTTCAAATGCAGTGCCTGCGGGGGGCCAAGTATATTTTTCAGGAAGGCAAAATATAATCTTTAGCTGGCATCTCATCACCTCAGTCATCCCAGAAGAAAGAGAACAAATCTATGGACCAGGCGTGGTGGCTCACACCTGTAATCCTAGCACTTTGGGAGGCTGAGGCAGGCAGATCATGAGGTCAGGAGTTCGAGACCAGCCTGGCCAACATGGTGAAAACTCATCTCTACTAAAAATACAAAAATTAGCAGGTCGTTGGTGGCATGCACCTGTAGTCAAAGCTACTCAGGAGGCTGAGGACAAGGCTCACTTGAACCAGGAAGTCGAGGCTGTAGTGAGCTATGACAGTGCCACTGCACTCCAGCCTGGGCAACAGAGTGAGACCCTATCTCAAAAAAATCAAATCAAATAAAATGAGGATAATACTACTACCTACCTCTCATGGTGACTGTGAAGATTAAGTGGATTCATGTACATGAAGTGCTTCAAATGAGCCTGGAATGGAGAACATGTTCTATAAACATGAGCCGATGCTGTTACTATTCCCAGGGCAACTTCCCAATTAAATACAACCCCTTAGCTTGTTTCTGCAGCCAACCTGGGTTTGCCCAAGGGCCCTTCTCCAGCCCAGTCTGGAATGCCCTCAGCCCGTGTAAAACCAATCTCCCCGTAAGCCCAGTCTCCAAAGGACCTCCCCTAGGACGTCCACCACCTCCTAGACATGGGGATTTGTGCCAGGACAGGAGCGCTTTTTTCTGAGCCCCACAGGGCTGTGTGCCTCCCCCAAGGAATTTACCACATTCCACCTGGCATTCCAGCTATTTGTTTCCTCTAGCCTCACCTCTCTGGGTGGTTTCTGGCCTCCTCCCTAGTCCCCCTTGCCCAAGCTCTGTCTCTTCAGAGCTCTTTTGTACCCTCCTCCCACCTTTACTTAGTCAAGACGAAGCTCAGGGTCCCCCAGACCCAACGGTGCCCGGCGCAGGCTGGTGGACTTAATGATACCAGGGCCAAGAGGAAGAAGGAGAGCAGGAGAGGCTGGGGGAGACTACAGTGGAGCCAGGGGAGGAAAAAGGACCAGGAGGGAGGGAAGAAGGAGCTCTGGGGGACGGATCTTCCCCGTTACCTTCCCCTCGCCCCTGCAGGGGCACGGCAGTGTGGCCCATGGGATTCCTTTGGGCATGGAATGCCCTTGCTCACCATCCCCACCCGAGAAGCCTCAAAAGTCACTTCCCCTACTCATCACTCTGCCCTCAAGGAACCTCAGCACTCTTGGCCACCTCATCCTAGGGTATTTACCACATGCTACCATTTGTGGTCCTGGGACTCCTCCCCACTTCCCTATATCCTTACCCGCAGTATCAGCACGTTTGCCTCCCGTCTGCCTGTGCAGGGACCACTTGAGGGGAAATGCACACCACACATGCTTCTGCACAACCCACTCCCCAGGCTTAGCTCCAGGCCCACACACCTATTATTTCATGTGATCCCTGTAATAATTGCACAGAGGCCGGGCACAGTGGCTCATGCCTGTAATCCCAGCACTTTGGGAGGCCGAGGCGGGTGGATCACTTGAGGCCAGGAGACCAGCCTGGTTAACATGGTGAAACCCCATCTCTACTAAAAATACAAAAATTAGCCAGGTGTGGTGGCACATGCCTGTAATCCCAGCTACTCAGGAGGCTGAGGCAGGAGAATCACTCGAACCTGGGAGGTGGAGGTTGCAGTGAGCTGAGATCACGCCACTGCATTCCAGCCTGGTGACAGAGTGAGACTCCATTTCAAAAAAATAAAAGTAAAAATAATAACAATAATTGCACAGAGAAGGTAGTCTTGACTTTATTTTATGATGAGGAAAGGATGAGGCCCAGAGAGGTTAAGTCACTTTCCCAAGTTTCCGCAGCTGGGCCCCAGACCCACCCCCTCTCTGCATTGTCTCCCTGCTCACCTGCTGCCTATCAGACCTGGCCTGCGACACCTAGGCAGAGCCCTGTTATACAAACAAACAAATGAGATGGCCATTATCTGGACATCTCCCGCCTGCAGGGACAGGCCAGGGTGAGTTAAGCCCTGGGTGAGTTCATCTCAGAGCCTGTCCCGCAAGCCTCTCAGGTTCCTTCTGAGATTGTCCCACACCCAGCCCTTTCCTTTCCCTTCTCTACTGACTCCCCACATTTGCTCCCAGTAGATGCAGCACTTGGTGCCAAGCCTTTCCCTATCCCCAGGACAGCCAGGCAAGTGGGGCATAGAAGGAATAGCATGGTGTGGATCCAAGCCCCATCATGCATACTCACCTGAGTTTGTTGTTGTTGTTGTTCTTTTGAGATGGCTGGAGTGCAGGGGTGCAATCTCGGCTCACTGCAACCTCTGCCTCCTGGGTTCAAGCCAGATTCTCCTGCCTCAGTCTCCCAAGTAGCTGGGGCCACAGGCATGCACCACCACAACCGACTAAATTTTGTATTTTTGGCAGAGATGGGGTTTCACTATGTTGGCCAGGCTGGTCTCAAATGCCTGACCTCAGGTGATCTGCCCGCCTGGCCTCCTAAAGTGCTAGGATTACAGGTGTGAGCCGACACACCTGGCCTTCCTTTTTTTTTTTTTTTGAGAGGGTGAGAGAGAGTCTCGCTACGTTGCCCAGGCTGGAGTGCAGTGGTGCCATCTTGGCTTACTGTAGCCTCTACTTCCTGGGTTCAAGCAATCCTCCCACCACAGCCTCCCAAGTAGCTGGGGACCACAGGCATGTGCCACCATGCCCAGCTAACTTTTTGTATTTTTTTGTAGTGATGGGTGGCTCACGCCTATAATCTCAGTACTTTGGAAGGCCGAGGTGGGCGGATTACTTGAAGTCAGGAGTTTGAGCAGCTTGGCCAACATGGTGAAACCCTCGTAGCCAGGCATGATGGCGTGCACCTGTAGTCCCAGCTACTCGGGAGACTGAGGCACAAGAATCACTTGAACCTGGGAGGCGAAGGTTGTAGTAAGTAGAGATCGTGCCACTCCACTCCAGCCTGGGCGATAGAGCAAGACTCAATCTCAAAAAAAAAAAAAAAAAAAAGATGGGGTTTCACCACATTACCCAGGCTGGTCTCAAACTCCTGGACTCAAGTTTGCTAACCTCAGCCCCGTAAACTGCTGGGATTACAGACATGAACCACTGTGCCTGGCCCCCGACCTGCATTCTGAACACCATCATCTTTCAGAGCCTTGGTTTTCTCACTGGTCAGTGGGGATGTAATTCCTGCCCTTGCCCACCTCGAAATGTGTAGGAGTCTATAAAGAGGAAATAGCATGTGATAAAATGTACAACTGAAAACATTGGACTGTAATAAAATGTTACACAAATGTAAGGGATTCCAAGTTGGTTGTAACATGGGCATTAAACTGTAACTTCTCAAAGATATTGACCATAAAACTTACAGAGCCATGGGAAAAAAAATCAAGAAGTTTGCATGCTCCTGAGCCTTAAATTTTTTTTTATCAGTCTCTGTAGAGACTGTCAAAAATTGCCAATGCCGACTGTATTGCAAGTCATCACGGTGGGGTATTGGGAAAAGTTTTCAATTAGCAATAATCGCGCCTCGGACAAACCTCATTGGCTACGATACTGCCACTGCATGAAGCCGAGCCTTAACTTCTATAGGTGATTTTTTTTTCCTCTGCATTTGTATTTCTCTACATTTTCTTTTATTTTTTCTTTCTTTCCTTCTTTTTTTTTTTTTTTTTTTTTTTTTTTTGAGACAGAGTCTCATTCTTGTTGCCCAGGCTGGAGTGAAATGGCATGATCTCAGCTCACCGCAACCTCCGCCGCCTGGGTTCAAGCGATTCTCCTGCCTCAGCCTCCTGAGTAGCTGGGATTACAGGCATGTGCCACTACGCCCAGCTAATTTTTGTATTTTTAGTAGAGATGGGGTTTATCCACGTTGGTCAGGCTGGTCTCAGTCTCTCCATCTCAGGTGATCCGCCTGCCTCAGCCTCCCAAAGTGCTGGGATTACAGGCGTAAGCCACCGCACCTGGCCTTCTCCACATTTTCTGCACTAATCTCGTTACTTAAACTTCAAGTAGCTAGTATTCTGTTATTTGCAGCCAAAATCACTCCTCACTTACATAATGTCCCAAACTGAACTCTGCATTCCTCCTTCCTAGGCCTGCCCCCACCCTGTGTTTCCTATCCATAAGAAGCAGTCCTGCCCACCAAGCCACCCCGGACTTCTCCCCGCCTCATGCCCATGGCTCAGCTCTCACCCATCTCTGTCCTCTGTCCCTCACCCATTTGCCACTCCTCGGCTCCCCCCATCTCCTCCAGGGACAGGAGTGGCAGGAGCAGAAGACAGGGAGCTGAGCCATGGGTATGAGGCTGGGAGTGCCACTGTACTCCAGCCTGGGCAACAGAGCAAGACACCTTCTCAAAAAGAACAAACAAAAAAAATTACCTGGGCTTGATGGCGTGCACCTGTAGTCCAATTATTTGGAAGGCTGAGGTGAGAGGATCCCTTGAGGCTGGGAAGTGGGCATGAGGCTCCCCACCTCAAGGTTAAGGAGTAGCAGAGGAGGGGTGAGCAGAGGGCCGAGACGGATGAGAGGCTCTTGGCCTCAGGCACTCTCACTGGAGATCCTGCCACTCAGGCCTGACCAGCCTCTACCTCCAGGCTCCCTTCCCCACCTCATTCTATTCCCCACAGCGATTTTTCTAAAATACAAATCTGATTACGTTTCCTGTTTAACCAACTATGGGCTCCAGAGTAATGTTCAAAACCCTTAGCATGGCCGCCACACACTCTCTGTCTCATCTCCTGCCGCTCCCCCAGACAGATTCTATAATTTTTTTTTTAAGAGACAGGGTGTTACTATGTTGCCCAGGCTGCACTTGAACTCTTGGGCTCAAGTGATCTTCATGCCTCAGCCTCCCAAGTAGTTGGGACTATGGGAGTACATCATCACACCCAGCTATTCCCCAGGGTATTCACCACACAAGCTCTCACCTCTCTACCTCTGTTCTTTGTTCCCTCCTCCCTAAATGGGGATGCCTACTTATTCTCCAAAACCCATTTTGAATAGATCCTCTTCTGTGAAGCACTCCCCACTCCAGATAAACATTCCTTCCTCTGTGAGTCCATAGCTTCTTATACTACTTATACCTCTATTACACTTCTTATCGTGTGTTCTAATTACACAGTCACCAGAATTATGCATTCTTTAGGACAAGGATGTATTTCAGCATCCCCAGTGCCTCCCAGTATAGTGTTTGTCTTAAATGGTTACTAAATTTCTGGTGGAAAAGGTCCCAATATAAAGCACCTTCTGGCTGGGCGCGGTGGCTCACGCCTGTAATCCCAGCACTTTGGGAGGCCGAGGCGAGTGGATCACCTGAGGTCAGGAGTTCGAGACAGCCTGAGCAACATGGCAAAACCCCGTCTCTACTAAAAATATAAAAATTAGCCAGGCGTGGTGACGCACCCCTATAATCCCAGCTGCTCAGGAGGCTGGGGCACAAGAATCTTTTGAACCCAGGAGGCGGGGGTTGGAGTGAGCCTAGATCATGCCACTGCACTCCAGCCTGGCAAGAGAGTGAGACCTTGTCTCAAAAAAATGAACAAATAAATAAAAATAAAGCATCTTCTGCTGCTTTCTGTGCAGAAATTGAGTCCCATCCTTCCGAGCTTCTGCTCCCCTCATCTTCCTCCCACTCCCCATTCTACCCAACTTCCTCTTCCCTGCAGTGGACTTCCAGGGAGAATCCACCTTCTCCCACAGAGTCTGGCCCCTCCTGAGTGGGATGTGGCGTGGAAAATTTACAGAATATGTCAGGGGAGTGGCAGGAGATGAGACAGAGGTGGTGTGGGGGCCATGTTGCCAAGGGCCGTAAGTGCCATGCTAAAGGATTTTGCAATTACCCTGTAGCCCATAGATGATTAAGCAGAAACAGATCTTTTAGGTCACAGTCACCTCCATCCTCAATAAGATCACTGGACTAGCATCAAAAGATCTGGCTTTGGTTTGGCACTATCAAAAGCTTTTCACACATCTGTATGCCCAAATATTTGTAAGCTGGTCCAGAGCAGGAGCTCCATAAGTGCTTGTTGTTAAAGTCAATTGCAGAGTTCTTTCTAAGTTCTTTTTTAGAGACTGTCTAGCTCTGTCATCCAGGCGGCAGTGCAGAGGCACAGTCATAGCTCACTGTAACCTCAGACTCCCAGATTCAAGTGATCCTCCTGCCTTAGCCTCCAGAGTAGCATGCCATATGTACCCTGGCTAACTTCTTCTTTTTTTTTTTTTAATTTCCTCCTCCTCCTCCTCCTTCCTGGCTAACTTCTTATTTATTATTTTGTGTAGAGACAGGTTCTCAAAATGTCACCCAGACTGATCTCTAATTCCTGGCCTCACAAGATCCTCTCAGCTCAGCCTTCCAATAGTCCTAAGTTCTTTTTTTTTTTTTTTTTTTTTTTTTTTTTGAGATGGGGTCTAGCTCTGTAGGCCAGGCTGGAGTGCAGTGGCACGATCTCAGCGAACTGCAACCTCCACCTCCAGAGTTCAAGCAATTCTCCTGCCTCAGCCTCCTGAGTAGCTGGGATTACAGACGTCCACTACCACGCCCAGCTAATTTTTTTCTGCATTTTTTTTAGTAGAGACAGGGTTTCACTGTGTTGGCCAGACTGGTCTCAAATTCCTGACCTCCTGATCCGCCCGCCTCGGCCTCCCAAAGTGCTGGGATTACAAGTGTGAGCCACCATGCCCGGCCTCCAATAGTCCTAAATTCTAAGAGCCAATCAACCCAACTGCTTAGCAACTGAGGGATGTTTGAATGTGCATGGATATATTTATTTATTTATGTCCTGCTTTCACTACAATGGCAAACTCTGAAATACCCAATGAAGCATTACACTGCCTTTAAAATATTGCTTAAAAAGAGTTTATAACATTGAAAATGTCTTCCGTTGTAAAGGAAAAAAAGCAGCACACAATTGAAATGAGTCATATTTATCACATTGTCTAAAAGCAAGCAAAGAAAATCTCCTCCCCAGCAAAGGCTGGCAGGGCAGGGAGGCCAAGGCTAACAGTAGCCGGTGGTTCTCCCCTCCCCTTATCCTCCTGTTCTCTATTTCCCAACTTTTATTTTTTTGAAAAGGAGGCTCACTGTGTCGTCCAGGCTGGAGTGTAGTGGTGAGATCTTGGCTCATTGCAACCTCCACCTCCAAGGTCCGAGTGACTCTCATGCCTCAGCCTCCTGAGTAGCCGGGGATTACAGGTGCGTGCCACTACACCCAGCTAGTTTTTGTATTTTTCATAGAGAAGGGGTTTCACCATGCTGGCCAGGCTGGTCTCTAACTCCTGACCTCAAGTGATCCACCCACCTCGGCCTCCCAGAATGCTTGGATTACAGGCGTGAGCCACCTTGCCCAGCCTATTTTCCAACTTCTGAAAAATGTGTGCACATTATTAATAAAGTGGAGAAGTTACACTTTATGTTTCCAAATGACCTTGAGTGAGTAAGGAGGTTGCTCTCAGCCAGCTTCTGCTCCTCCCCCTGCTCCTCCCCCTCATTGCCCAGAGATGCCCTCTGGGGCTGAGCCAGGTTTTATTTGCCCCAGGGCCCCGCAGTCCTGGCCTTCTCCACCCCAAACCACAGGGCGCTCAACAAAGGATTTGCAATCCAGTAGCTGCACCTGTTCCCAACTAGAAATGCTGCCTCCAGGCAGCCAGGGCCTCCCCCAAGGCCTCAGAGGGTTAACTCTGCCCTCCCCCAGGAATTCCCAGAAAGGACTCATAGAGGAATTTCCCAGACGTGCAGATAGACAGACAGACAGACACCTCAGGCAGCTCTCAACACTAAGCACAGATGTTTGCCTGCGGGTGATGTGCTGGTGTGCTGGTAGCCAACACAGGCACACAACTTTGCGGTGAGAGGTAGCACAGAGCAACAATGGAGAAAAGACCCACGCGGGCAGGCTCGGGCTGGCATGAGGAAGGGACGGGGAGGGGCCCCAGAGTGGGTCAGCAGATGGAGTCTGCCGGCGCAGAAGTCCCTACTGTTGTCTCTGTCTGAATGGCACAGTGCCTGCAACTCTCCCTAGGCATAGCAGGCACGGCAGGGGCTCCAGGAGGGGTCAGGGCGGCGTGGCTGTGAGTAGTGGGGCTGCAGTCCGGGCTTGGGCTCTTAGCAAGTTTGTTGTCCTGGTGGCTTGTCAATGTCCCCTACTGGACCGGCGGCTCCCCAGGTAGTGATTTTATCTTAAACCCACCCACCCTTCCTTTCTCGGTACCCATCACAACACCCAGCTCATCACAACACTCAGTGTCTAGGGCTGCCACCAGCAGGACTGATAGGGGAGTGGATAGAGGAGTGATGGGATCAAGGCCCGAAGTGAGTATGCTAGGGACAGGGCCAAATCAGGAAAAGAAGGCTCCAGGTCCCTTCGGTGTCCAGAATTTCCCTGCACCCTTCTGCACCCGGCTTGCTCCAGACCTAGACGCAGGCGAGAGCTGACGTGACCCCACCAGACTGGGCCTAGCGAGCCCGAACCTGCCCGCCCCAAGCAGCTGCAGCGTGGGACCTCCCTATGTTCCGGTTCAGTCCCAGTGGTCAGAGAAAGCAGGGAATCCGGCCCAAGGGGCCACCCTCTCTAAAGAGCTGCCAGCATCCCTCCCCTCTCACCCCTCTGCTGGTTTTTCAGAGCAGTTACGTCCAGCATAAGTTAAGTTGCTTCACTGAACAGTGAGTGATCTCACTCACTCCACAGACATTTACTGACCGTCTACTATACGTGCTAGATGTCACGCCAGGCGCTGGCAACAGGATAAGGA
Source organism: Cheracebus regulus (assembly GCA_963574635.1). NCBI lineage: Eukaryota > Metazoa > Chordata > Mammalia > Primates > Pitheciidae > Cheracebus > Cheracebus regulus. The sequence continues at coordinate 45,103 of CAUYQU010025306.1, read as the reverse complement.
CCAAAACAAAATCCCCTGTCCTCCTGGAACTTTGACCCTATGGAAAGTGAGAACTGGGATGCAGTACTCTCGCCGGGGCCACGTGGGAGGTCAACACCCAGGTGGGGTACCCCTAGGTGAGCAAAAGGCGCGTGAGGTGCCGCCCTGGGACCAGTCGGCTGGTGGACTTCGGCCTGGGCAGGAGGGGCTGGCCGCACCCCGGACTAACGCTTGGCTGGGCACGTCGCCTGGGGCAGGTGCGCGAGGGAGGGGCGGGTGGCGCTGGCCGTGCGCAAAACTGGGCCGTGACCCGGCCACGGGGTTACAGGCCTTGGTGGTCTGTAAGTATTTATCTTAAACGTAGCGAATAGGGCCTCCGGCGGCCTGAGCGCACGTGGGGTTCAGTGGGGAGCCGGCTGGTCCCTCCCCAGCTCCAGGCTCCTCCCCCGCGGGGGTCAGCGCCAGACTTGCCGCGGCGTCCGGGCCCCGCGTAATTACAGGGGCTGTAGCCAGGCCTGGCCGTAAAAGAGGAGGATGAAACGGCCTGGGAACCCGGGAAGCTGGGCCGGAGCTGGCAGGGGCACCGGGTCCGCGGCTTCCCGCGATGCGCAGCCGCAGGGAAGAGCCGGCTAGGGATGCGCACACACACACCACCAACCTGGCGCGCACACAGCTGCACAACGAAACACGTAAACCACCAAACGCACTCAGACACATGGCATTCTGCTCTCCCGCTCCAGGCTCACTCCCAGCCTAATCAAACACCTGCCCGCCCTCTCCACCCCAGGAGCTGACACCCGCCCGCCAAGCCCTCTCCAGACGGCAGCAGATCCCGGCTGGGAGAAGAGCCCCGAGAGGCAAATTCCAGCGGGTTTGTTTACACGGCGCGGGGGAGGGGGGCCGAGCCGGGTACTGGGGCCCGACTGACTGGGAGCCCCAGCTTAGACTGGGCCAGCCCCATCTGTGCAGCCTGAGGACTGCGCACAAACAGCCCTCCGTCCCACCCCACCCCCGCTGCACGCCGGTACGTGTCTCCCCTCCTCTTCACACCCTGTTCACAAACATTAGCATACGTATGTCAAAGAGTTTCACACGCTTCCACACACGCGGCTGTGATACTCACAAATGCTTTCACACTTGCGCGCCATCACACGTATTTCATGTGTGGTTACAGTTCGTCACCCTTCGTGCCCAGATTCTCAGTCCATATTCAAGAGCCCGTTCGCACGGTGTACGCGTGTGTTGTCTCACACACACAGGCGCGCGCGCACCCACACACAGACACACACACACACACACACACACACACAGAGGTCATTAGTGCCCTTTGGAGAATCTAAAACAAGAACGGACCCCTCGCGAGCTCAGGGTTCTGCGTGTGGCTCCTGCGCGCAGGCACTGATGGGCTGGACAGAAGCGCCCTTAGCCCCGGCCGCACACGTTACACACTCGATCACACACAGCGTCGCACTTTATTCCCGGCATCCAGGCGATGACACAATCTCCAGAACAAAGACAACATTGACAAACCCAACAAAAACAAACAGCCGCGTGTGTGTGGGGAGGAGCAGTCGAGCGCAGAGTCCGGGAAGGGGGTGGGGGAGGAGAGTGTGGGAACGCGGGCGCCCAAGCCTGGGTGTGCGAGGCTCGGAAAGGTGCGGGACACGTCAACAACCTAGCACCCTGCAAGGTCCGCGCGCCGCGCAGCAAAGCCGGGTCCAGTACCCCCGCGTTCGCACACACGCACTTGAGAGTTCTCCCCTTCTCCCGCATGCGACTGCGCCCAGGGACACAGGCCCACCACCCCGACAGGCTCACAAAGCTCCACGCAGACCCACAAGTGAGTGAACACACAGCTCTGAGCAGATCTGCCGGGGCAGAGGAGCGCGCCTCGCTCCCTGCGGCATCCCCGGCCTCCTCGCCTCTCCTGCCCGCCCCTCCTCCACCTCCCCAGCCCCCAAGCCCCGGGGCAGCCGCGCGCCGGGCGGGGCGAGGGCGGGGCGGGGTGTCAGGCGGCGCCGGCCCAAAAAGGCGGAGTCGCTAGGCTAAGGGGCCAGATCTTTGAGCCCAGCGCTGACTGCGCCTCGGAGAAAGCCAGCGGGAACCCAGACCCCGAGGAGCCCCGCGTCCCCGCCCGGCCTGCCCAGGCCCCGCGCTATGGAGTTCCTCTGGGCCCCTCTCTTGGGTCTGTGCTGCAGTCTGGCCGCTGCCGATCGCCACACCGTCTTCTGGAACAGTTCAAATCCCAAGTAAGCCTCGAGTCTCCCGCTGCAGCCTGGGCGCCCGGCCGGCACTGCCCTCCCCACCGGGATAACTGTCCCGGCCAACCCCTGAGCTGAGCCTAGGGGAGATGACCGAGGTAGGAGGGACGCTGTAGGTTTTCCTCTCCTCACTTCTCCCACGTATCTGGGAGCACCCCACCCCGGGCCAGGAACCTGCTGGTGTCAGCTTGCACAGGCTCACATCTGCCCTGCCCTTCCTTCTCTCTACACTCTATTACTCTGAAGTGAGGGACCCATGCTGGGCAGTTTCTACCTCCAGCATAGACCTGGCCCCTGGCAGCCAGGGCCCATGTTCTAGGCCCCCACCGGGAAAGCCTCGACTCCCCTCCTGTGTGTCCCTTGGGCATGTGCCCACACTGACAGGTACCTGGTGTGACATCAAGAGTGCACAGAATGCTCAAGGTAACCCCAGAAGTACCTCTCAGGAGAGACCTGGGCTGTAGGCTTTCATATGCATTCATCCTGTATTTAAAGCAAACCTGGAAAGCCCTCCACTAGGGGTCTTTTGGGGTGGCGTGAGTGAGGCACATGCTGTGCATGGGTAGGTTGAGGGAATCACCTGTTCATGGGGTTCTCAAGAAGTAAAACTGAAGAGCTGGGGAGAGGGCGATCATGGGAAAGCTTCAGAAGGAACAGAAGGGGTTAAAGGGGTTACAGAAGGCTCTGGGCAGGAAGGAGTTAATTTATCCTGGGCAGGTTTAGGGCTGTGAGGCAAATGGTACTGGGAGGAAGACTCTGTCGGCCCCTTTGTTCTTGCCCTTGAGTTTTCTGAAGTTATGGGAACAATATTTGTGGGAATACTGGGGGGGGGGCGGGGGAGGAGGACTGGGCAGCTTGGGACCGCAGAAGCCACCCACCAGCTTAGCACCCTCAGCCCTCTCGAGCCTGCGCCCCCCTCCCCTTGAGAAATATGTTGTGCCAGCTTCCTCTGACCCTGTGGCATCGCCTGGTGAGGCCGTCTGTGGTCTGTGGCTTGCTGGGGTGGGGGAGAGCACAGCCAGCTGCCAACCCCAGAGGGCAATGCCCTCCGGCCTGTGGGTGCCGGGGAGGCCCAGCCGGCCCTCCATCACCCGCTCCCTGCTGCCGGTGCTCTGCCTTCTAGACCAGATGCATCTCACCCTAGTATGGGAGAGAGCAAAGTCCTGTTTATGCCCATGCCAGGTGTGGACTGAAGGAGGAGGAGGGACAGGAAGCCATGAGTAGGGAGGGGGGGACCCTGGCCTTTTCCGTTCCCAAGCTCCCAAGTTTCCTCTCTTTCAGGAAGGAGCCTTTTCCTTACCCACCTCCTGGCCTTCCCCGACGCCGGTGCCCCCCTTTCCCAGATAGGGAGCAACATCAGATGAAGGCTAAGTAGAGCAGACTGTGCCCCCAGGAGAGGGGGCTGGTGGGTGACCCTCTGGCCACACACACACACACACACACACACACACACAATCATACCCAGGACTAAAGAGACGCCAGTCCAGAGTACAGCCCCCAGGCAGCCAAGCTGAGCCCAGCGTGGGGCAAATATGAGGCTACAATGAACTGGGTAGGTGTGAGGCTGGCATGGGTGACTCAGGCCAGTGGGCATCAGCCCTGGGATCTCCAGGCCTCAGGCAGGGGCAGCATGCTGAGAAGGGCGCCGGCCTCCTTCATGCTGGACGGCAGGCCCCTCATTCCAGCCTGCCAGCTCCCTTTGTCCAGAGGACAGTGTTGGGGGCAAGTGGGTGCTGTGCCCGCCTGGGGTCCTGGAGGCTGTCCACATTTGACAAGGTAAATTTTCACAGGTTCTCATGAGTGCTGGGGCGGGTAGCAGAGGTGGATGAGGAATGAGTCAGTGCCCGTCACGGGAATGAGGGAAAGACGCCAGGCCCAGAGCTGAAATACCTGTTCCGAAATGGCTTCTATGTTTATCTCTCCAGAGAGGAATTTTAAAAGCCTCTCTCTGCTCCTCTCTCTCTTTTCCCCGGGTTGGGGGAGGGGCCTGGTAAGCCCAGTTTGGACGCTGGCATGCTGCTGCAAAGCCCAGCCTCTCAGGGGTCATGCTGACTGGGCAGTGGGTGCCCACCTCAGAATCCCCTCCACCTGACGCCTTCCTCGCCCTCCCCTCGGTGGACAGGGCTTTCGCTTCAAAGCAAGTTGGCACTAACTCTGCTGAGTCTCTAGCTGGCAGTGCCTGGGGGAATTAGAGAAACTGGCCAGCTTGGGGGGCGGGGAGAAGCACTTTTCCCCCTACTGGGACCCCACCCAGGCTGGAGCCAGGTGTCTGGAGCTCGTGGGGAGGGGCCGGTGGGCAGTCAGGCTGGAGCCGGCGGCCGGGGGAATGACTGGGAGGGAGCTGGCTCCGCCTTGGAGGAGCGGAGGGGAGAAGCCGTCTGAAGCCCAGAGCTCCAGCATTTCATCTGGAGGGAGGTGGAAGTGTGGCTTTTGGAGATAAAGGGACAGGGGTGTTTTGGGGTGCGCTGAGAAGGGGAAAGGAGACCAGTGCATAACTTTGAGTAGCTAGAAAGGGAGATTTGAGGGGGCCGAATGAATTGATGAGAGTGATTTCACTTAGAGGACTAGGGGCTTGGTATTCATGAAGGGTTAAAGACGGTAAGAAAAAAAAAGAAAAGAAAGATAAGGACTAGGGGCATTATCTGTGGGCCGGGGTATACGAGCTTCACTTTTGAGGAAAAGGGAAGCTGAGAAGTGTGAGATCTCCTCGAGGGTCCGGGAAACATGGGAGGAGTAAGGAGAGTGAAGACACAGATGTGCTGGGGGATCGGGGCTGGCATGGCAGAGAGAAGGGATTCCCTGGACCCTGATTGCAGAAGGGACTGGCAGGGTCTCAGGTTGAGGTCCAAGAGCATTTAAAAGAAGCAACTGGTAGAACAGATTTGGGGGAATATTTCTGGGTAGAAGAGAATGATAAGTGAGCTACAGAAACAGGTAGAAGTAAATATCAGGGTAAATATCAGGGAGGCTATGGAAAATGCTTTGGTACCTGAGAGCTACTGACTGGATGCTATTTGAAGGATCGACAGACAGTGATGGTGGCGGAGGAATGTTTAGAGATGGCAGAGAGAAATGTAAGGCCTCAAGACAAGTACATATTGCGAGTTGAGACTTCGGAAAAATCTCCTGGGGCCCAGTGTGAAAGGCAAGAGGTCATATAAACAAACATTCGGAGGCCCAAGGATCTGGCTTGGCTTCTGAGTGACCACCGGGCTTCTTCCCCTGTGTGTGTCCCCAGGTTCCGGAATGAGGACTACACCATACACGTGCAGCTGAATGACTACGTGGACATCATCTGTCCGCACTACGAGGATCACTCTGTGGCAGATGCTGCCATGGAGCGCTACATCCTGTACCTGGTGGAGCGTGAGGAGTACCAGCTGTGCCAGCCCCACTCCAAGGACCAGGTCCGCTGGCAGTGCAACCGGCCCAATGCCAAGCATGGCCCGGAGAAGCTGTCTGAGAAGTTCCAGCGCTTCACACCTTTCACTCTGGGCAAGGAGTTCAAAGAAGGACACAGCTACTACTACATCTGTGAGTGCCCGTGAGGGGACAGTGTCTGTGTTCTTTCTGCCACCACACACATACTTGGGTACATGCTTGGTGCAGAGTCCAGCAGCAGAGGACCATTTCAATTCTATTGAAATAGAATTCTAATCATGAATTCTATTTTCACTCATCCATATCACAAATGTGAGTGAGCTTCTATTGTGTGCTGGGCACTCTGCTTGGCACGTGGGCACAGAGATAAATAAAACACTACAGAGCCCCTGTCCTCAAGGAAGCTGGGAAGAAACACACATAGGTTAACAGACCCTTAAAGCAGTGTGCTATGGTAGACATGAACACAGGGGCCTTGGGAAAATGACCTGGGCACTTGCCAGGCTGTGGGGCTCAGAAAAGGCTCAGTGGGGAAGATGATCCTAGAGCTTAGGACAAGCAGAGGAGCTGGCCAGGCATGAAGGCACATGTACAAAGGAAGCATGACATCTTCAGGGAACTTCCTATGGCTCAGCCTGGCTGAAGTGGGAGGGACACAGGAAGTAAGGAGAGGTGAACAGGACAGACCATGGGGGGCCTAAAAGGTGATAAGGAGTTTGGACTTTAACCTGAGGGCTCTCACCACTGATGGGTCTTATTTTATTTTTTGTGACAGAGTTTCCCTCTTGTTGTCCAGGCTGGAGTACAATGGTGGGATCTCTGCTCACTGCCACTTCTGCCTCCCGGGTTCAAGTGATTCTCCTGCTTCAGCCTCCCAAGCAGCCGGGATTACAGGCGCCTGCCACCATGCCCAGCTCATTTTGTATTTTTAGTAGAGACGGGGTTTCACCATGTTGGTCAGGCTGGTCTCGAACTCCTGACCTCAAGTGATCCACCCACCTCGGCATCCCAAAGTGCTAGGATTACAAGTTTGAGCCACCACACCCAGCCAGATGGATTTTAAAAGTTATGAGATCACCCAGCACTTTGGGAGGCCAGGGTCTCCTGAGGGTCAAGACCACCTCGGTATGGTGGTGCACACCTGTCATCCCAGCTATTCAGGAGGCTGAAGAGGATCACTTGAATGCAGGAGGTGTGAGGTTGAGGTGAGCCAAGACCACGCCACTACATTCCAGCCTGGGTGACAGAGGAAGACTCCGTTTCAAAAAAAAAAAAAAAGTTATGAGATCGGCTTTGTATAAAATGGATCTAGGACTCTTGTCAGTGGGGCCTAGGCAGGAATAGTTTTGTTTTGTTTTATTTTGTTTTGAGACAGAGTCTCACTCTGTCGCCCAGGCTGGAGTGCAGTGGCGCAATCTCGGCTCATTACAACCTCCGCCTCCCAGGTTCAAGCGATTCTTCTGCCTCAGCCTCCCAAGTAGCTGGAACTACAGGTGCACACCACCACACCTGGCTAATTTTTGTACTTTTAATAGAAACGGGATTTCACCATATTGGCTAGGCTGGTCTTGAACTCCTGACTTTGTGCTGTGTGTCTGCCCTGATTTCTACAACTGAATATTGTATATTTGTATTTCTACAAAGAATATTGTATAAAAAAACTCTACAACTGGAGTTTTTTTATACAATATTCTTTGTCTCGAAATAAAGCAATGTGTTTTTTTCCCACATTGGCCTCCCAAAGTGCTGGGGTTACAGGCGTAAGCCACCATACCCAGCCTAGGAGTAGTATTAAATGGCCCAGGCAAGAGGAACATATGGTGAAGCCCTCACACCTGACTCGAAGGAGTGAAGGATGAAATGGGAGGTGGGGACAGTGTCTATGTTCTTTTTGTCACCACTGCAAAACCTGAGGGTTGTTTCCAAAGAATGGGAGGTTGGGCTGAACTATGGGCAGGAAGTTAGCAAAAACTAAGGAGGGTAAGAATCAAGGTTAAAGGGAAGAGAAGAATGAAAATGAGTAGGGATCTGAGAAAGCAGGGTGAGGGGCATTTCGGCTTATATTTCTTCCAGCAAAGGTTTCTTCCTTAACCCCCTGTGGGCTTATCTTGCAGCCAAACCCATCCACCAGCAAGAAGACCGCTGCTTGAGGTTGAAGGTGACTGTCAATGGCAAAATCAGTGAGTGTCAGGGCCCTGTGGGCCTCCTTCCTCCATCTCTGTGCTGGGTGCAGTCTAGTGATCCGGGATGGTATAGAAGTCTTGCAGCCCAGCCACTCGCACTCACAGCCCTCTGCCTCTTTGATACAATACCTGATCTATTACCACTCTTGTCTTTCAGCTCACAGTCCTGAGGCCCATGACAATCCACAGGAGAAGAAACTTGCAGCAGGTGGGTAGCTGGAGCAAATTGGGCCTGGGGCACAGGAAGGGGTCTGCTTGAAGAGGTTGGGTACAGGAGGTGGCTCCTTTACCAGGCAGAGGCTGAGGGAACCCTGTTGGGCTGAGGGCCAGTTTAAGTAGTGGGGCCACTCACACTGGGGGCCTTTGCCCTCTCGCCATGCAGATGACCCAGAGGTGCGGGTTCTACATAGTATCGGTCACAGTGCTGCCCCACGCCTCTTCCCACTTGCCTGGACTGTGCTGCTCCTGCCACTTCTGCTGCTACAAACCCCATGATGAAGGTGTATGCCACACGTGGCCTTAAGGATTGGAACTTGGCTGAAGAGAGGGACAGGCACTCCAAACCTGTCCTGGGGCCACTTTCAAAGCCCCTAGCCCTGGGAACCACTCCCACCACATGCACAAGCTGTCACCCAGCAGCCTCAGAACGGGTCAGTATTAAGGGTTTCAACTGGAAGGAGGTCGACCAGCCCGGCAGTGCCATCCCCACCTTCACCTCGGAGGGACGGAGAAAGAAGTGGAGACGGTCCTTTCCCACCATTCCTGCCTTTAAGCCAAAGAAACAAGCTGTGCAGACATGGTCCCTTAAGGCACAGTGGGAGCTGAGCTGGAAGGGACCACATGGATGGGCAAAGCTTGGCAAAGATGCCCCCTCCAGGAGAGAGTCAGGATGCCCAGATGAACTGACTGAAGGAAAAGCAAGAAACAGTTTCCTGCTAACTGGTACAGGAGACGCAGCATGCTTGGGCTGACCCATCATCTCCCAGCCGAGACCTCATCTGTGGAACAGCCACAGAGAGGTTTGTAGCCAGGTACTGCATTCTCTCTCATCCTGGGGCAGCACTCCCCAGAGCTGTGCCAGCAGGGGGGCGGTGCCAACCTGTTCTTAGAGTGTAGCTGTAAGGGCAGTGCCCATGTGTACAGTCTGCCTAGAGTGTAGCCTAAAGGGCAGGGCCCACATGTACAGTATCTGTATATAAGTTGCTGTGTGTCTGTCCTGATTTCTACAACTGGAGTTTTTTTATACAATGTTCTTTGTCTCAAAATAAAACAATGTGTTTTTTTCGGACATGCTTTTCTGCCACTCCATATTAAAGCTTATGACCATTGAGTCCCTGCTAAGTACTAGGCTCTGTGCTACAACAGTAGCAACTGGGTTTGAATTTCTTTCTCTCCCAAGAATGCATGCCCCTCACCAGGCTAAAAGGGTGGGGTGTTTCCTCCTCTGAGGGTTGTCCAAGACCAGAGTGCTCCTGACAGCAGTCTCTCGGGTTCTGAGCTGCACTCCACTCTGGAAGTTCTTCCTGTCCAACCTCTACCCCACTCCCATCCCCTCACCGCAGGGCTTTGGCATACCACCGTTCAGGTGCTCATGCTGTTTGGGTGAGTCAGGGAAGCTGGGAACGCCAGCTGAGGCATGCGGCCCCGCCCCACAGCCACACCAGCAGAGACGTGTGGGAGGCGGGGAGGGAAAGTCGCCAGCAGCAAGTGGGTTGGACAGGCCGGGGGCGGCGGGGGGGTCAGTGATAGAGGCGTCAGTGGACTGGCCACGTCATATAAAGTTGACCTGACCTTGTAGCCCGAGAGGGAGGGCAAAAGAGGAAGGCTTGGTGGTTCTCGACAATGTCTGTTATTTTGAGAAAAGGCTTCCGCAGCAAACTTCAGAAAAAAACCTCCCAAACCCTGGGCAACTGGGGTTCTGATGTGCAGCTCTGGATGGAAAGCGTGCCGAAGTCTGGTTGAATCTAGCAAGCTTTTGTTTGAGGTCCATTGCCGAAGGCACACAGGCCTGTGGGAACACGAGCGTTGAGACTGGGGTCTAGATGATCCAAGGGGTAGGCACAGTGTGAGGAGCGGCAGGTATTGGAGACACATCCGCGAAGCCCTAGGAAGGGGACCGACCGGGACCTGGAAGAGGCTGGACCAGGGTACCGGGCAGGCGCTCGGAGGGGCAGGGCGCGAGTTCCGGTTCGGTGGCGGAGGGGGCGGGGCTTCAGCGCAGTTTCCGGAGGGACGGCCCGAGCGCGCGGGGGCGGAGCCGACTGCGCGGGGCGGGACTCCAGCGCCGCAGGTCTAGGCCGCCGTAGGTCCCGGCCACCGCAGGCTGGCGGCTGGCGCTGGGCGCGGGATCCGACTCTGGTCGTGATGGAGGCGGGCGGCTTGCTCGATTCGTTCATTTACGGAGCATGCGTGGTCTTCACCCTCGGCATGTTCTCCGCCGGCCTGTGAGAGCGCGGCGGGGGAAGTCAGGAAAGGAGAGAGAGGGCAGAGACGTGGCCACAGCACCTGGCCGTCCGGAACCCGGGATCAAAGTGGGATCGGGTGGAGGGGACCAGGGTACAAGGGAGAGGCTGGTCTCTAGGCCTGAGGGAGAAGGCAGGATCGCTGGAGGGGCGGGGTCTGCGGTGGTCCGGGAAGGATGACAGGCATTGGGCATCCCCACCAAACACTCTGCTTCTCCCTTCCCACCCCTCACCTCTCCCTCCGGGGCCCCATTACAGCTCAGACCTCAAGCACATGCGAATGACCCGGAGTGTGGACAACGTCCAGTTCCTGCCCTTTCTCACCACGGAAGTCAAGTGAGGGAGCGACGGCTGCGGCGGTGGGAAGGGCTATCAGAGGGAGATGGGGGTGGGGTAGGAGCATGAGTGAAAGAGCCCCTTTGGGTCCTCCTCTAACAGTGACCCCTTTGAGCCATGTCCCTCTCCACCCTGCAGCAACCTAGGCTGGCTGAGTTATGGGGCCTTGAAGGGAGACGGAATCCTCATCATCGTCAACGCAGTGGGTGCTGCACTTCAGACCCTGTATATCTTGGCGTATCTGCATTACTGCCCTCGGAAGGTAGAGGCCCTACCTTGGACCCACCTCTCTGCTGCACGCTCTGCCTTGCTGGCAGAGTAAACACTACTTCCTAGAAGACTGTAACAGCTGGCACTACCACTCTTTCCAGGAAGGCCCCTCCAGCCTTGCAGGTCTCCTTCCTCTATGAAGCCAGCCGTTTGAGATTCACACATTGCCCCCATTTAGGCAAGGCTGGTAGCTGTATCTAGCCTGAGATGCTTATGCTGCCAGCGAGCTAGGGGGAAAGGGCTTTTGTCTCTGATATTTTTTTCAGAGCCAGGGCCTGTGGGTGAGAATGAGATGATTAGCTCTGCTTCCTTGCTCAATCACACAAGCATTTATTAAGCTCCTACTGTGTGTGCCAAGCACACAGAAACACATCTTTCCCTGCCCTAGAAGTCTCCAGTGTTGTGGGTGTATAAGACTTTCCTATCAAGTTGCTGGTGGGAAAGATGCTGTGACAGTGCAGTGCTGGGGGCCTAAACAGTTTGGCTTCCCCATTGGAGCATGGGAAAAGGCAGGATGAATTAATTCTAGCAGGGAAGTCTGAGTGCACATCTGGAAGTAAGGCTACTCTCTCCCCTGCAGCGTGTTGTGCTCCTTCAGACTGCAGCCCTGCTAGGGGTCCTTCTCCTGGGTTATGGCTACTTTTGGCTCCTGGTACCCGACCCTGAGGGCCGGCTCCAGCAGCTGGGCCTCTTCTGCAGTGTCTTCACCATCAGCATGTACCTCTCACCACTGGCTGACTTGGTGAGTGGGGGTGTCCAAGGAGGTAGAAGAGGTAAGAGTCAGGCTCTCATAGCCAAATACTATGCCTTACAGTCCAGAGGCAGGGGAGATCCAAACCCTGGAAGGAGACAAGGCAGTAGAGGTGGGCGAGTGGGAGGCAGGAAAGGTGGTGACAGATCAGGGAGGGTGTCTGACCTTTTTCCAGAGAAAATTCTTAGGCAAGTGAAAGCTTTACTATGTGCTTGGCCCAGGAGAGTCTTTCATTTTTTCCCACAGGCTAAGGTCATTCAGACTAAATCAACCCAATGTCTCTCCTACCCACTCACCATTGCTACCCTTCTTACCTCTGCTTCCTGGTGCCTCTATGGATTTCAACTCAGAGATCCCTACATCATGGTAAGCAGAACAGGGATGGGGTGACAGGTATGCAAGGTGGAAAATTGGCTCCTCTCCTCATAGCAGTTCTTGTGATTTCAGGTGTCCAACTTTCCAGGAACCGTCACCAGCTTTATCCGCTTCTGGCTTTTCTGGAAGTACCCTCAGGAGCAAGACAGGAACTATCGGCTCCTGCAAACCTGAGGCTGCTCACCTGACCACTGGGCACCTTAGTGCCAACCTGAACCAAAGAGAGCTCCTTGTTTCAGCTGGGCCTGCTGTCCAGCTTCCCAGGTGCAATGGGTTGTGGGAACAAGAGATGACTTTGAGGATAAAGGGACCAAAGAAAGAGCTTTACTTAGATGATTGGTTGGGGCCTAGGAGATGAAATCACTTTCATTTTTTAGAGAGATTATTTTTTTTAATTTTGGAGGTTGGGGTGATATGTTCAGAATATGCCTTAAAATAAAGTGTTCCCCACCCCTGCCCATGATGGTTCATTCTCTACTCATGATTCTAAACCTGCCTGGTTTGGTAACGGGTAGATGCAGTTATTCTCAGGTTGGTAGGGTAGGCTCAGAAAAGTTATCTCAAAGAACCAAAAGGTTGGAAAAACCCAGGAAGGCCTTAGAAAGAACAAGAGTTGGATGTTATAAAGAATGGTAGCCTTCAAGAAAGTACTTCTGGCTGGATAAGGTTGCTTATGTCTGTAATCTCAGCACTTTAGGAGGCCTGGATGGGAGAATCACTTGAGGCCAGGAGTTCAGGAACAGCCTGAACAACACAGCGAGACCCTGTCTCTACAAAAAATTAAACATTAGCCTGGTGGCACATGCCTGTAGTCCCAGCTACTCTGGAGGCTAAGGTAGGAGGTTTGTTTGAGCCCGGGAAGGTGAGGCTGCAGTTGATTGCACCACTGCACTCCAGCCTGGGCAACAGAGTGAGATCTTGTCTCAAAAAAAAAAAAAAAAAAAAAAGAAGCAGAAGTACTTCCCACAGGGTTAAAAGGACCAGGAAAGTGAAATGTAATTTCCATCCTGAGAGATCTCAAGACGGGGTCTTTACCTCCTTGGGAGCAAAAATGGGAACACCAGCAAGATGCAAAGATAAAGGCTGAGATGGCCTCGGAAAGGTGGTTCTTTCATATTCACTTCTCTACCGTTAGTACACAGAATCCCCAATACCCATTTTCCATACTCAAACTAAACGAAGTTAGAAAATAAATAAACTGGCTCTTTAATGGGGAATGGGAGGAAAGGCTGTCCGGACAGGAATGGGGTTAGGCTGTCAGAAGCGCAGCCCCCTGCGGGCTAAGTCGGCTCGAGCCTCCTGTATCTGGCTCTGCAGCTCGCGTGCGGCGTCCTCGCAGTCATGAAAAGTGGCCACACGATAGCCCACAGTGCCCAGGGCATAGCAGCCGGCGGACACCAGCAAGTAGGCGGGCAGTGGCCACAGGACTTCCTGGCAGGACAAGGGCAGCTCCAGGCCCAAGGCTCCCGTGGTCAGGGCAGCCCAGGTGGAGCCCAGGATCGCCAGTCCCCAAAGCCACTGCGCTAATTTCGTCATGGTCACTGCGAGAAAAGAAAGCGAAGCTCCCCTGAGGAGCAGAAAGGAAAAGCGCAGCTAACTCAGCCGACGCCCGCCCACAGAGGGAGCATTTAAACCAGCCCTAGCCAGAGGGGAATCACCGATCCTAGCGCTTCGAACTTGAGTGCCCGCAAAAGGTGGAAGGGTTCTTTCCACCTTGCTAACCTCTCTACATTTGAGACCCATTCCCCACCTCTCGCCCTCTCCATTCAGTCTTCAACCCACACTTACTTACCTCTTGGCCCCGCGTCTCCCCTTCCCCGGCGGCCCGGATGTCTGCGTCCGGAAGTCCTCCCTGGCTCACGTTCTGCTTCCGCGCAGCCTTCTGGGAGTTGTAGTTCACCTGACGGCGCCTGGCGTACTCGTGGCCACCGCCTCAGTTTAGGCGGGGTCCAGCAGGCTGTGCTCCGCAAACGGCGGGCTGGACGAGCCCTCGGCGCTGCTTCCCCACCTTGGGGTACGCTCTAAGCTGGCGTGGGGCTTGTGGACATCCTTAAATGTTGCAACACCGTGGGAATATAATTCAGTTCCCCTTAAACTCAATTCTCCAGCACCGAAGTCTTCATTCACTTGTTCATTCATTCGAACATTCTTTTTTTTCTTTCCGTTCTTGACAGGGTCTCTCTATAGTGCCTGGGCTAGACAGAACTTTTTTTTTTTTTTTTTTTTGAGGTGGAGTCTCGCTCTGTTGCCCAGGCTGGAGTGCAGTGGCGAGATCTCAGCTCACTGCAACCTCCGTAGCTGGGATAACAGGCACACGCCACCACACCCCGCTAATTTTTGTATTTTTAGTGGAGACGGGGATTTCACTTTGTTGGCTAGGATGGTCTCGAACTCGTGATGTCAAGTGATCCGCCCACCTCAGCCTCTGAAAGTGTTGGGATTACAGGCATGAGTCACTGCACTCAGCCATAACATTTCTTGATTACCATGATAGACTGTAGAGATATAGAAATGTCAAGAGATTCAACCCCTTCTTGGGTGGAGGGGGGAAGCAGGAGTCAGGGAAGCAGTTGCATTGACAACTAACCATGAAGGCTTGAGATTATTGTTAGAACAGAGGTAGATATATATATATATTTAGACGGAGTTTTGCTCTTGTTACCCAGGCTGGGGGTGCAATGGCGCGATCTCGGCTCACCGCAACCTCCACCTCCTGGGTTCAAGCAATTCTCCTGCAGCACGCACCACCATGCCCAGTTAATTTTTTTGTATTTTTTAATAGAAACAGGATTTCACCGTGTTGACCAGGATGGTCTCGATATCTTGACCTCGTGATCCACCCACCTCTGCCTCCCAAAGTGCTGGGATTACAGGCGTGAGCCACCGCACACGGCCGGTAGTCATACTTTTACAAGGACAACAACCAATATAACTTGGAGCCAGAGGAAGAAGGGCTCCAAGAGGCTGTGAGAAGAAAAGAAAAGAAGGAGAAAGAGCGAAAGAGAACGAGAAAGAAAGAAAGAGAAAGAACTGGAAGCATTACCCGAAGTGGTGAAGGTATTAGGGTGTCTGGCTCAAGAAATGTCTAAGCAGCAAAGCATTTAAGAGGTGACTTGGGTTCTGTTAAAGGCATTAAATTTTATAAGGGAAGCAGAGCATAAAAGTTTGGAAAATTTGCAGCTTGACTATGCAATAGAAAAGAAAAACCCATTTTCTGGGGGAAAATTTGAGCTGGCTGAAGAAATTTGCATAAGTAGTAAGGATCCTAATGCTAATCCCCAAGACCATGGGGAAAATGTCTCCAAGCCACGTCAGAGACTCACGGCAGCCCCTCCCATCATAGGCCCAGAGGCCCAAGAGAAAAAAGTGGTTTCATGGGCCTGGCCCAGGGTCCACATGCTGTGTGCAGCCTAGAGACTTGGTGCCCTGTGTCCCAGACACTCCACCTGTGGCTGAAAGGGGCCAACATACAGCTCAGGCTGTGGCTTCAGAGGGTGGAAGCCCCAGATCTTGGCAGTTTCCATGTGGTATTGAGCCTGTGGGTGCACAGAAGTCAAGAACCTGAGGTTTAGGAACCTCCACCTGCAGACGTATGGAAACGCCTGGATGCCCAGGCAAAAGTTTGCTGCAGGGACGGGGCCCTCATGGAAAGCCTCTGCTAGGGCAGTGCAGAAAGGAAATGTGGAGTCAAAACCCCCAAATAGAGGGGGTTTGTCCCTACAGGGGCACTGCCTACTGGAGCTGTGAGAAGACAGCCACCGTCCTCCAGACCCCAGAATGGTAGATACACTGACAGTTTGCACTGTGCACCTGGAAAAGCCACAGACACTCGACACCGGCCCGTCAAAGCCGTCAAAGCAGCCAGGAGGGAGGCTATACCCTGCAAAGCCACAGGGGCAGAGCTGCCCAGGACTATGGGAACCCAACTTGCATCAGCATGTCCTGGCTGTGAAACCTGGAGTCAAAGAACATCATTTTGGAGCTTTAAAATTTGACTGCCCTGCTGGATTTTGGACTTACATGGGCCCTGTAACCCCATTGTTTTGACCAATTTCTCCCATTTGGAACAGCTATATTTACCCAACACCTGTACCCCTATTATATCTAGGAATTAACTAGCTTGTTTTTTTTATTTTACAGGCTCATAGACAGAAGTGACTTGCCTTGTCTCAGATGAGACTTTGGACTGTGGATTTTTGGGTTAATGTGAAACTAATTAAGACTTTTGGGGACTGTTGAGAAGGCATGATTGGTGTTGAAATATAAGGATATGAGATTTGGAGGGGCCAGGGGTGGAATGATATGGTTTGGCTGTGTCCCCACCCAAATCTCAACTTGAGTATCTCCCAGAATTCCCACATGTGGTGGGAGGGACCCAGAGGGAGGTAATTGAATCATGGGCGCCAGTCTTTCCTGTGCTTTTCTCATGCTAGTGAGTAAGTCTCACAAGATCTGATGGGTTTATTGGGGGTTTCTGCTTTTGCTTCTCACTTTTCTCTCACCACTGGCACGTAAGAAGTGCCTTTTGCCTCCCACCATGGTTCTGAGGCCTGTCCCACCCAGGTGGAACTGTAAGTCCAATTCAACCTCTTTTTGTTCCCAGTTTCGGGTATGTCCTTATCAGCAACATGAACATGAACTAATACAACAGGATATGGGAAAGGCTTGACTTTAATATTTATATTTTATTTTATTTTTTATTTATTTTTTTTTAAAGATGGGGTTTCACCATGATGGCCAGGCTGGTCTTGAACTCCTGACCTCAGGTGATCCACCCACCTCAGCCTCCCAAAGTGCTAGGATTACAGGCTTGAGCCACCGCGCCCGGCAATATTTATATTTTAAAACGTATTTACTTACTTACTTGGAGATGAAGTCTCACTATGTAGCCCAGGCTGGACTCAAACTCCTGGGCTCAAGTGCTCCTCCTGTCTCCGCCTCTCAAGTAGCTGATACTATAGGCTAGCTCAAATTTAAATGAAGCAGTGTTCTGATAGGTTCAAAGTAGGCATAACTTTTAAGTGAAGGGATCAAGAAGAAGTCTGAGCTGAGGGTCCACTTGGAAATTACAAAGTTAAAATAAATGTAGAATGTAGTGTCCAAAACCCCACTATCTAGGCTGGGAACAGTGGCTCATGCCTGTAATCCCAACACTTTGGGAGGCCAAGGTGGGAGGGATGGCTTCAACCCAGGAATTGGAGACCATCCTGGGCAACATAGTGAGACCCTGTCTCTATCTAAAACAAAACAAGGGCTGGGCGCAGTGGCTCACGCCTGTAATCCCAGCACTTCGGAAGGCCGAGGCTGGTGGATCACCTGTGGTCAGGAGTTCAAGACCAGCCTGGCCAACATGGTGAAACCCCATCTCTACAAAAACAAACAAACAAAAAAACCTCATTGTCTCAAGCTTTGCACTCGGGTTGGAAATGGAGGCTACTTTTCTGTTGAAGTAATCCACGTAGCTCAGAGCTTCTGGCAAGAGTATGATGTTCCATTCTCACTGACTGATTTCAAATAGCAAAGTTTGTGACTATGATTTTAGAAAATGAAGTTTCTCAGCCTTATGTCCTTGATGTTAATTAACAAAAGCAGTTTTTACAGATTCACAGTCTTACTACAAACACAAATGGCTCAGCTGTGAAGAAAATTTTCACAGCCGTAATAATGTAAACACTAAGTATTGATTTAACTAAAAATTGGAGCTGGGCACAGTGGAGCTGTGATCCCAGAACTTTGGGAGGCCAAGGCGGGAGGGTTGCTTGAAGAAATGTAGAGGTAAGTATCCGAAGTAGCCGAGAAACCTGAGCGTGGTTGTACATGCAGGTTGTGTACTTGAGGCTTACAAAAGAGAAGCAGGGAATCGTTATTTTTCATTAAAAGCCTTGTAACATTACAGTTCTTTTTTTTTTCTTCTTTTTCTTTTTTTGAGACAAGGTCTTGCTCTGTTGCCCAGGCTGGAGTACAGTGGTACAATCATGGCTTACTAAAGCCTCGACCTCCTGGACTGAAGCCATCCTCCTGCCTCAGACTCCAGAGTAGCTGGGACTACAGAAGTGGGCTACCACGCCCAGCTAATGCGTGTGTGTGTGTGTGTGTGTGTGTAGATGCTATACTGAGGGTCCACAGGGTCTCCCTATGTTGTTCAGGCTGGCCTTGAAATCCTGGCCTCAAGCGATCCACCTCAGCCCCCACAAAGTGCTGCTATTACAGTCATGAGCCACCACGCCCACCGAAGTTACAACTTTCAGAATTTGTCTAGCAGGTTTTTCAGTTTTCACCTGAAAATGCCCCCACTGCCCCAAAAAACTTTGTTGAACTAGTTGGCTTTTGAAACTATACAAATTCCTTTGTTAAAGTAAAAATTAAAACAAATAAAACTGGTTTTTTTGAGCTGGAGTTTCACTCTTGTCACCCAGGCTGGAGTGCAATGGCACGGTCTCAGCCCACTGCAACCTCTGCCCCCTGGGTTCAAGCAACTTTCCTGCCTCAGCCTCCGGAGTAGCTGAGAATTACAGGCACCTGCCACCATGCCCAGCTAATTTTTGTATTTTTAGTAGAGATGGGGTTCCTCCATGTTGGTCAGACTGGTCTCAAACTCCCGACCTCAGGAGATCCACCCACCTCGGCCTCCCAAAGTGGCAAGTGCTGGGATTACAGGCATGAGCCACTGTGCCCAGCCCTAATTTTCTTATTTTCAGTGAATACACATATTATTTATAACTGCTAATCAAGGCTAGAAGCCTCTTAAAAAGAAGTGTGAAATTAATGACACACAATTCGAGTGTACTCAGTGAAAAGCAGCTTTCGAAGGCTTTTAAAACTGAAGGCGGTGGGATCTTAAAATAAAAACAATTGAACTCCTGAATGTAGTAGGATGATTACCAGAGGCTGGGAAGGGTAGTGGGGTAAAGTGAACATGGTTAATGGGTACAAAACACAATAGTTAGAAGAAATGCATAAGATTTACTATTTGATAGCACAACAGGGTGACTATAATCAATAATAACTTAATTGTACATTTTAAAATAACCTAAAGAATGTAGTTGGAGGGGCCAGGAATGGTGGCTCATGACTGTAATCCCAGCACTTTGGAAGGCCAAGGTGGGTGGATAACCTGAAGTCAGGAGTTCAAGACCAGCCTAGCCAACATGATGAAAACCCATCTCTACTAAAAGTACAAAAAATTAGCTGGGTGTGGTGATGGGTGCCTGTAATCCCAGCTACTCGGGAGGCTGAGGCAGGAGAATCACTTGAACCTGGGAGGTGGAAGTTGCAGTGAGCCAAGATTGTACCATTGCCATCCCGCCTGTGCAAAAACAGTTAAACACCATCCCAAAAAAAAAAAAAAAAAAAAAAAAAGACTAGAATATAATTGGATAGGATCATCTGTAACACAAAGGATAAATGCTTGAGGGTGGATACCCCACTTGCTATGATGTGATTATTTTACATTGCATGCCTGTATCAAAACATCTCATATAGCCCATAACTACATATACCTACTATGTACTCATAAAAATTAAAAACTTTTTTTAAACCTGAAGACTGCCCAAGGCCATCCACTTCAACAAACTCAAGCCTGTAGCCCAGCGACTGTTCCTGGCTCTCTCAAGCACTCAGCACAGGAGGTGATTAATCAAGGAAATGGGGGATTTAACATTGTCCCAGAGAAACCCGTTTTCCTTACTTCTGGGGCCAGCAGATAGGATGTATTTTTTTCACTAACAAAGATAAGCAGAACTCTATTTTATCGCAGTGTTTCCAAATGTAAACATATAAACAGATCATAAATATCATTCCAAGAAAGCAGGAAATTCTAAGTCACACAATCTGTAACGATTATTAAAGCAAGAAGAAAATGCTGGAATATCTCAAAGAGCTAGAGAATATTTCACCCCGAGATGCAAAATAATAGAATACGTTTCTGGGCTACCTTATAGAAAAGAAAGAAGGTACTAAAATTCTGGAGGAAGGCAGCCCTGGCTGGTAAGGCAGGATGAGGGTAAATCTCTTGGTCTGGTGGGGGGTTTTGGTTGCTTTTTTGTTTTAACCAACCTAATGCCACAAATATTATTGGATCAGATTAATCTTTTCCACCATGGGCATATCCCGTATCCTAGTGGGCTTCTACTCTGAGAGACCCAACAGTTCCATACCTTTTGGACGAATGACTTCAGTGGCTCATTCACCCTGAAGTCAAGCTGCCTTTCAGAGGACTCGTGGGCATTTAAATTTCAGAATTGCATTTTTAGTGATTTTTGAACACAGCCATTTCATGACACAGTAGACCTAACAGAATAAGAAAACCATTTCAAAGGCTAACTCCTTTTGTTTGCTTTTACTCACTTCCTAGTTTCCTCTGATTCTAAACCCATTTAATCCCAAGAAAAGAACAAATAGAGATAAAATCAGGAAATATGAAAAACAGCATCCTCCAAATAACACAAAACTCTCATTTAAGCAACAAAAAAAGGAAGAACTGGCAGGAAGCAAACAAAAGAGGACCAGGGTAAGGTTTCTTCCTTTTTCTTTCTTTTCCTTTCTCTGTCTCTCTTTCTCTTTCTTTCTCTTTTTCTTTTTCTTTCTTTCTTTCTTTTCTCTTTCTTTCTTTTCTTTCTTTCCTTTTATTTTATTTTATTTTTTTCTTTTTCTTTTTTTGTGGAGACAGGTTTTGCCACGTTTGCCAGGCTGATCTTAAACGCCTGGGCTCAAAGAGATCCACCTGCCTTGGCCTCTCAAAGTGCTGGGATTACAGGTGTGAACCACAGAGCATGGCCCAGGGCAAGGTTTCTAATTATCAAAATAGACTCGCAAAAATTCCTAAGTCTACATCACACCTCTGTGCCTGGAGACACCGAAAGAGCTGGGCTCCCTTTCTTATGCTGCCTGAGAGAGTGTGATTTCTTATTTCAATTTTCACACTGACTCTAGGCCTCCTTCCTTTCTTATCTCCTTAGTATTCAGGCTTTCATTATCTGGCCAATGTTTCTTCACACAAATGCCTTCTTTCTCTCCGTGACTTTTCTCTCTTGCCTCCTTCAAGCCAGCTGTAGGACTCCAGGGGGCCTCAGATGGTCCCTGCTCCCTGTGTCTTCTCTCTGTCCCTTCCTTGGTTCTCTGTCTTCATCTTTCACACTTGCATATGCCTTCCCTTCCTATCCCTTGATCCCTAAAAAAAACAACAAAAAAAAGACTTTTAGTTTCAGCAGAGTGTGGTGGCTCATGCTTGTAATCCTAGCACTCTGGGAGGCTGAGGCCAAGGCTGGCAAATCACCTGAGGTCAGGAGTTCGAGACCCGCCTGGCCAACATGGTGAAACCCGTCTCTACTAACGGGACAAAAATTAGCTGCGTGTAGTGGCACGTGCCTATAATCCCAGCTACCCAGGAGGCCAAGTTACAAAAATCACTTGAACCTGGCAGGCGGAGGTTGCAGGGAGCCAAGATGGTGCAACTGCACTCCTGCTTGGACAAGAACCAAGACTGTCTCAAAAAAAAAAAAAAGATTTTTAGTTTCTTATAGTTTCTTAGGCTCCCATTAATTTGCAAATAAGAAAAATCACCACGTTTTTTATGTTTCTATTAATTTAAAAGTATTCATAATCCCAGCACTGTCGGAAGCTAAGGTGGGTGGATCACTTGAGCTCAGGAGTTTGAAACTAGCGTGGATAAGATGGTGAAACCCCATCTCTACTAAAAATATAAAAATTAGCCAGGTGTGGTGGTACATGGCTGTCGTCCCAGCTACTCGGGAGGCTGAGGCACAAGAATTGCTTGAACCTGGGAGGCAGAAGTTGCAGTGAGCTGAGATTGCACCTCTGCACTCCAGCCTAGGCAGCAGAGCAAGACTCATCTCAAAACAAATAAATGCATACATAAATAAAAGTACTCAGACTATCTCTGCTAGATAGGCTAAGGAATTATTTATCTTTTGTTCCCTTTAAAAAGGGAAAACTGGCAAGGTGCAGTGTTTCATGACTGTAATCCTGGCGCTTTGGGAGGCTGAGACAGGAAGATTGCTTGAGAAGAGGAGTTGGAGACCACCCTGGGCAACATAGCGAGACTCCTCTACAAAATATATTTTTAAAAGTAGCCAAGAGTGGTGGCATGCGCCTGTAATCCCAGCTACTCAGGAGGCTGAGGCAGGATGACCACTTGGGCCCAGGAGTTTGAGGCTGCGGTGAGCTATGATTGTACCACTGTACTTCAGCCTGGGCAACCGAGCAAGACCCCATCTTTTTTTTTTTTTTTTTTTTTTTAAGACAGGGTTTCACCATGTTGGTCAGGCTGGTCTTGAACTCCCAACCTCAGGTGATCCACCCACTTTGGCCGCCAAAGTGCTTGGATTACAGGCTTGAGCCACCACGCCCGGCCCAACAAGACCCCATCTTTTAAGAAATGAAAATAAAATGAATAAACAAAAGTATTCAGACTACCTTTGCTAGGTAGGCTGAGAAATTATTTTCCTTTCCCCCCATTTGGAAGGGACTGCTATCTAAAGTCATTACAGAGAGAATACTGCAGGAGGCAGTTGAGTGATAGGTAGATAGCCAACGGTCCTCAATAAATCAGACAGATGAAGACACAGCTACAGGGTGGTGGTTAGAGAAAGTAGATTTGGGTAACAGTTTCTTAAGTTCAGGGGCCCATCTGCAGAGTTTTGGAGACAAAGGACATTTGTCACTGGAGAGGGAAATAGCAAAGGTGCCATGAGGAAAGAAACACACAGACCATCAAAGTCAGGGAACATGCCTTCCTTTGGAACAGCAGGGAAAGACAGGGTAAGAAAGTATCTTCCTATGCAAGAGACTTCGGGGCCATGGAGTCAGAGAATGTTGACTTGGATGGCATTTTCAAGATGGCCAAATCTAAGCATCTAATTTTCTAGAAGCAGAAGCAGGCTTAGAGAGGCTGAGATTTTCATTTATTTTTGTCATGTTGTTTTGTTGACTTTTAGAGATGGGATCTGACTATGCTGCCCAGGCTAGAATGCGGTGGTTGTTCACAGGCACAATCACAACACACTGCAGCCTAGAGCTCTTAGCCTCGAGCAATCTGCCCACCTCAGCTTTCACAGCAGCTGAGACTACAGGCAGGAGCCACCACACTGCCTTGCCCAGAGGTTTAAAATGACAGCAATAAATGGACTAGGAATCAGGTTTGGGTGATAACAGTTATTCTGGAAGAACTTTAGGTTGGTTTCCCTGCTGCCCAATAGCATAGTAGATGAGCACTTCAGTTGTAGTCATTTATCTCTGGGTTTACCTCCATCAAGGTGCCCTGGTCTGACTTTCATTCAAAACTCAGATTCTCCTAGGGCAGGGCCCTATTTCCTACCAGCCAGCGATGTGTCCCCTTTCTCTACTTTTACTCCCCTAAAGCTATGACTATCCATTGGGATGCATGAATAATGTTCATTTAAGCAGGCAGGTCTGCACGATTCTATTTTTTTCCATGCATTATCTTATTTAACCCTCACCACAAAAGAAACAATGAGATTGGAGGTAATATTCTGTGTTACAGATGGAGAAAGCAAATTACTGCTAGGTTAAGTTCTCCAGGGTTCCCTGTGAAATTAATCACATAAAGCCTTAGGAACAGCCCTTGGCACATGCTAAGCACCCAGTATCTGTTAGATATTATCTTTATTGTTATACTAGAGGCCATGACATGTAGCAGGTGGGAGCGTGAACTCTGGAGCCAGATTCTCTGGGGTCAAACCACCATTTCTATTAGCTGTGTGATATCAAGAAAATAGAGGTAATAGCAGTAAAGAAATTAGTACTCATAGTAACTGACACATAATAAGTGCTTTGTATTATTACTTCGAAATGTGTTTCTTATTGTTTCTTAGTTTAAGCACATGCCTAAAACAAAATATACACACCCATAAGATTCATATGAATCAAGATTATTACCATTCAAGTTTGGGTGGCTCTCCCTATGGATGAGGTGGGAAAGGCCTGGAAGCTTCTTATCCTTATGGAGACCCTGGAATTTAGCAGCACTGGATTTCTAGATTTTCTACTGAATCTAGTCATTCAACAAACATGAGTTGAGCTAAGTGCCTGCTATGAACCAATAGAGGAAAGCCACAGTAATGTAAGTCAACCCTCCTGACTTGGAGGTGCTGACAGTCTTTCCAAGGAGACAGACAAAGAAATAATTTCAATACAATGTGTTTTAGTGGACACTCTATCCAGTGGCTCAGACAAAAAGAGGACACCTGAGCCAGGTGTTGAAGGATGATGGGGGAAGGGGCGGGAGGTATTCCAAGCAGGGGCAAGCTGGGGGCATAGACAGCCTGGAAGAGTACAGGTTGGTGACAAAGCAGGGAGAGTCCTGTTTGGCTGGAGGAGGCTGCTCTGGAGACTCAGCAGGAGAAGCGCCAGCAGAAGCAGGCATGGGGAGCATGACTGGGAAGATTGAGAAGAGCCTTGCATATCATTCTAAGGAATCTTTTTCTTTTTTGAGACGGAGTTTCACTCTGGAGTGCAATGGCACCATTGCAGCTCACCGCCACCTCCGCCTCCCAGATTCAAGCATTTCTCCTGCCTCAGCCTCCCAGGTAGCTGGGATTATAGGCATACAACACCACGCCCAGCTAATTTTGTATTTTTAGTAGAGACAGGATCTCTCCATGTTGGTCAGGCTGGTCTCGAACACCTGACCTCAGGTGATCTGCCCGCCTCGGCCTCCCAAAATGCTGGGATTGCAGGTGTGAGCCACCACACCCAGCCCATTCTAAGGAATTTGATTGTGGCGTGACATGCAAATGGGAAGCTTTGAGAAGTTTTAAGGAGGGAAACATAGACTTAGAGCATATTATATACCCTAGACAATTAAAATTTTTAAAAATAAACTGCAAAGAGGCCAGATGCAGTGGCTCACGCCCATAATCCCAGCACTCTGGGAGGCCAAGGTGGGTGGATTACCTGAGGTCAGGAGTTCGAGACAGCCTGGTCAACATAGTGAAACCCCATCTCTACTAAAATACAAAAATTAGCTAGGTGTGGTGCACGCTTGTAATCCCAGCTACTCAGGAGGCTGAGGCAGGAAAATCACTTCAACCTGGAAGGTGGAGGTTACAGTGAGCCAAGATGGCACCACCGCACTTCAGCCTAGGCAACAGAGCCAGACTCCATCTCAAAAAAAAAACAAAAACAAAAACAAAAAAACAAATGAACAAACAAACTGCAAAAAAAAAGTAAAACAAAAAGAAAAATCAAGTTAAAATGAGATCACACTGGATGGGGTAGGCTCTAAATCCAATCACTAGTCTCCATTTAAGAAGTGACACAGTTGTACAGATGTATGGAGTCATAGGCATGAGAGCAGTCTATGTGATGAGAAAGCAGAGACTGGAAGGATGCATGTACAAACAGAGCGTGCACAGTTGCCAGCAAACACCAGAAGCTACAAGAGGCAAGGAAGGATTCTCCCAGAGCCTTTGGAGGGAGCATGTCCAGGTGACATCTTTTTTTTTGAGACAGGGTCTCACTCTGGTTCTGTTGTCCAGGCTGGAGGGCAGTGCTGCAATTTCAGCTCGCTGCAGCCTCTGCCTCCTGGGTTCAAACAATTCTCCTGCCTCAGCTTCCCAAATAGCTGGGATTACAGGCACCCACCACCATGCCTGGCTAATTTTTGTATTTTTAGTAGAGACAGGGGTTTGGCATGTTGGCCAGGCTGGTCTCCAACTCCTCACTTCAAGTGATCCGCCTCCCTCAGCCTCCCAATGTGCTGGGAATACAGGTGTGAACCACTGCCCCCAGTCCCAGGTGACATCTTAATTTTGTACTCTAGCCTCTAGATTGTGAGAATAAATTTTTATTGTTTTAAGTCCAAATCACAAAGAATTGGATCTGATTTTTTAAAAGAAAAGTCTGGCCAAGTCACACCTGTAATCCCAAAGCTTTGGATGGCTGAGGTGTACAGATTGTTTGGGGCCAGGAGTTTAAGATTAGGATGGGCAACATAGTGAGACCCTATCTCTACAATAAATAAATAAAATTAGCAGGATATGATGGCATATGCCTATAAGTCCCAGGTACTCCAGCTACTCGGGAGGCTGAGGCAGGAAGTAGTTTGATCATGCCACTGCCCTCCAACCTGTGCAATAGAGCAAGATCCTGCCTCTAAAATAATAAAGAAAGGATAAATAAACAGAAGAAAAGCCTGCAAGGGGTGTGGAGGCTGGATTCAGTGGAAAGGATTTAGGCAGGGAGAGCCTTGCATACTACCCCCTAAAAGATCATAAGCGCCCAAACTGAGAGTGGCGTGGGGAAGAAATAGTAGGAGGTGAGGAACCGGGAGAATGAGGAGGGAGAATACCCTACCTGCAGCAGCCACCCTTTTAGAATGAGAGATGGGAGATAAGGATTGCACTCCAGATCACAGCTGCACTGCCCACGTGAAGGGTTGTGCTGCTGTCTGAGATAAGCAGTCCAGGGGAAGAAACAGGTTTGAGCTGAAGGAAAAGGATGGTGAGTTAAATTGGGGGTCCACTGAGACTTCTGCAGAAAATCTAAGTGGAGTTCTGGCCCAGGCGGTGGAAACATGAGTCAGGAGTTCCTGGGAGCACATGCCTGGCCAAGGCAAGGGTTTGGAAGAGTAAAGGGTAGCTGAAGCCCTGGACAATGCAGAGAAGTCCTGGTCTAGGAGGAGAACAGAGAGGTCATTCCCAGGCTGCCTGGCATCAGACTACCTGCCTGGAAATCACCTCATAAAATATTCCAGGGTCACAAGGCAGGGACATGAGTTTCTTGGTAATTATCCAGAACCTGAGTTTGCTTGTTTTTTTCTTAACTTGATGTTTTAGGTTTCTGAATTTCCTAGCTTACTGGAGAAAATGAATGTCATTTATGGATCTCTCTCTCTCTCTTTTTTAGATGGACTCTTGCTCTGTTGCCCAGGCTGTAGTGCAGTGGTGTGATCTCAGCTGACTGCAAACCTCTGCCTCCCAGGTCCAAGTGATTCTCCTGTCTCAGACCCCTGAGTAGCTGGGACTACAGTCACGTGCCACCACACCTGGATAATTTTTTGTATTTTTAGTAGAGACAGGGTTTCACTGTGTAAGCCAGGATAGTCTCGATCTCCTGACCTCGTGATCTGCCTGCCTTGGACCCCCAGCCCAAAGTGCTGGGATTACAGGGGTGAGCCACCACACCTGGTCATGGATCTCTTTCAAGAAGCAGGAGGTATCATGGAGAAGTGGAATGGCTTACACTTATAATCCCAGCAATTTGGGAGGCCAAGGCAGGAGAACTGTCAGAGCCCAGGGGTTTAAGACCAGCTTGGGCAATAGAGCGAGACCCTATCTTTATAGAAAATTTAAAAATTAACAGGGTGTGGTGGTGTATACCTGCAGTCCCAGCTACTTAGAAGGCTGTGGTGGGAGGATCACTTGAGTCCAGGAGTTCAAGTCTGTGATGAGCTATGATCATGCCACTGAACTCCAGCCTAGACAACAAAGGAAATCTCTGTCTTCAAAAAAAAAAAAAAAAGAAAAGAAAAAGAAAAACAAGAGAAAAAAGAGTGACTGGTGTCAACCAAAAACTTAATTAGATGGATTAAGGGTGCTTGCTCATGAATAAAAAGTCACAAATTTTCCTAGGCTATCTAATATTCAGGCATAGTCCCTGACACGTGAAATTAGAGTTGACCAGCGTGAAAGAGCTGGTTGCTTTCTTCAGTATCTTTAAAATGCAAAAACAAAAACAAGAACGACAAGAGCAGGCTTGTGCAAATCTTGTCCTAGCACAAAAGGGCTGTACGCAGTGATTAGAACATTTTGTTGATTTCATAAGGCACCACATCCCCCCGGTCAGGCATCCTTGGGTATCCTATACTAATCAAAAGCTTTGATTGGTGGTTATATGTGTATGGTTTCTGTACACTTTGAGAAAGCAAATTAGGTTGGTTTAGTCAATGCACTTTAATCGACAGACATCAATTTTCAAGACTTGAAGAATCGAGAGATTAAAAAATAAAACAAAATTAAATGTTATCTAGAGTGGTGACAAGTTTGGGACCCTATGTCAAGTGCTCAGCCCTTACTCACTGTCTTTGTTAATGAGCTGGGCACCTCCAGCAGTGCCACCAGCATCCTCTGTGGTGAACCAGAGTCCCACTGGCTGAAACTTCCAAACACTTCTGTCAAGGTGAGGGGAAATTTTTAAACCTGCCTAGCTAATTCCAACAGATTCTTCAAGTGATGGTTCCTCTAAGAAACCCCCCAAGGTAGAGACTAAGTGTCCTTCCTCTGGGCTCACTCTGTTTGGCCACATTATTTTGTATTGTCTGGGTCTGCCTTTTGTTTTGTGTTACTTTGTTTTGGTTTGGGTCTGGGTCTGCTCCTAGACAATAGCCTGTTTGCAGGCAAACATCGCCTTCTTCCCTTTCTGTCCCCAACACCTAACATAGTACCTGGCATATTTCCAGGGCTCCACAATCATATGGACCAGAAGGCAATCTGCTTTACAATCAGATGTGCCTCTGAAGACAGAGGATGAGGAGAAAGCAGCGGAGAAGGAGGGCCACCCCATGGTCTGAGGCAGCTGAATGAAGAAATCTCTTTCCTGCCTTGAGGGACCATCCCTGCAGCACCCAGCAAACACAGACACCCACTGTCTTCAAGGGTGACATGTGGCCCTTGGTGACTTGAAACCTCCATCTAGTTAGAAAACAAAATCCAGCAACCCATAGAGTGAATGTATGTTTTTTTTTTTTTTTTTATTTCAATGGTCTTTGGGGGAACAGGTGGTGTTTGGTTATGTTCTGGAGTGGTGATTTCTGAGATTTTGGTGCACCCATCACCCAAGCAGTGTACAGTGTACCCAATGTGTAGTCTTTTATCCCTCACCCGCTCCCTGACCTTTCCCCTGACTCCAAAGTCCATTATATCATTCTTATGCCTTTGCATCCTCATAATTTAGCTCCCACTTATGAGTAGAAACATAAGATGTTTGGTTTTGCATTCCTGAGTTACTTCGTTTAGAATAATAGTGTCTAATTCTACTCAGGTTGCTGCAAATGCTATTATTTCATTCCTTTTCATTGGTGAGCAGTATTCCATGGCATATACACATCACATTCTCTTTATCCACTCATTGATTGATGGCCATTTGGGTTGGTTCCATTATTTTTGCAATTGCAAATTGTGCTGCTATAAACATGCGTGTGCAACTATCTCTTTTGTATAATAACTTCTTTTCCTCTGGGTAGATACCTAATAGTGGGATTGCTGGATCAAATGGTAGTTCTACCTTTAGTTCTTTAAGGAATCTTCACACTGTTTCCCATAGCGGTTGTACAGGTTTACATTCCCTCCAGCAATGTAAAAGTGTTCCCTTTTCACCATATCCATGCCAACATCTATTATTTGTTTGATTTTTTGATTATGGTCATTCCATGAGAGTGAATCTTGAGAGCCCAACAAGTTCTTCCTTAATGAGAGATTCAGGAAGTGGAGAAGGAGCCGGATTCTGAGTATCTTTCTTCTCCTTATCTTAGCCCCTGCGAGACAATTGATCCAAATATGCATTTATCTCAGAGCTAAGTCTAGTGGGCCCTAGAGGAAATTTAAATCAGGGCAGGTGTGGACAGAAGTGTTTGCTGTCTCTTCTCTTTCCTTTTACTTTTTTCTTTTTCCTCTTGGCAAATGGTAAGGGGAAGGTTCAACTCTAAATCCTCACAAAGTCTGTTTCTCCTTCATTGTAATTAAGGTTTCAGTCAGCCATGGCTTTACGAGAGCTGGATGTAATTGCATTCCAGGTCTCCTCTTCAAATTATTCTGGCAGTCTTCTTGGGGGACTCCACTTTAGGTATGTCTTAGTAGGTGCAATAACTGACTTCTCAAATCATTTATCTACTTACTTACCCAAGCTCCCCTTCTTTAAAAGATAACAGGTAACAGAGTCTTAAGATATTTATTTCACTTGGTACTAACGGCTCACAGATAGAAATCCAGACGTTAAAGGAGTGATTTGAAAAGGCTACCTTTAATCTATTTGAACTGTCAGCCATCAGTCTGCAAGAACAGGAAATGTGCTGTATGTAATTGAATCACCACCCTCTGTTTCTTATCCTCCATTTCTCTTCCCTGATAAAAAGCTTCTCCTCACACTCCCTTATCTTTGCCTAATGCCTCACCTCTGGGCGAAGGAGCTAGGAGCAGTGATTTAATTTGGTTGCAACAATCTGGGGTAAAAAACATGCAAATGAGGTTGAAGGCAGGAGGTTTTACTTTCAGAATCCAGTTGCTATTCACACCTCCTTGCACTCTGCAGGTGCTTTCAACCTTCAGGGTAAAGGGAAGGCTGCATCTGGGTTCAAAAATGTGGTCTCACACCTGGATTCTCCAGTCTACTCTACAGAGGAATGTGGGATTCCACCAAGCCAGGATGAGACCTCTGGAATTGACAAACCCCTTTAAATGAATGCTGGGAGTGGATGTCCTCACAGTCTACTGTCTGGTCATTTTCAGCATTGTCTTTTAGCTCGTGGTTGATCACAGGCGTATCATGCTGCTTAGAAATCAGCAGAGGCTCCTTGTATTATGTACTGTATACATAATAAAGTAAGCTAATGAGTGTTGGGATGGGAGGGACAGACAGAGGGGAAGACTGGATTTCTATAGAGATAACCAATGCAGTGATTTGTTTTATGACACTCCTCAGGGGAAATCCACTTCGTGAGACCAAATGCTAAGAAGGAACCTTAGCTCTTGGGGGTCAGCCCAAGCTCTGATCCCCCTGCACGGATTGTCAAGGCCACACTACAGTGCTTGAGAGTTTCCATTTCTGTGGAAGCTGAGCTCACAGTTCTGCAGCCTGTGGTTTTTGTAAGGTGGAGGGGGAACAGTGTGATACTGCTGCTACCCAGTTAACTTACCACATATGGCTACACTTTTGATATCACTAAGCAGGGGAGTTGGGAATGGCAGGACATGTTTAATAGAAAAATGAAGTGGACTCAGAATTCTTGGATTCTAGTGCTTTAAGCTATCTAAACCCCTGTCTCCATATCAGGAAATAGGAAGGAGAATGTCACCTAGTCTAAGAGTCAGGTCAGCGTAAAAGGGCTTCATGCACACCAGACTCCGCAAGGGGTTTAGGAGACACATGCCTTCTTGTCCATACAAATGCAAGCATTGATGGAATTTTTTCATGGGGTGGTGGATGCGAGCTTTGAAAATCTTCCAGGATGAAATCACTATAGCCCTCACTGGAGAATAAAGCTCTGACTTGTTCATGGGCTAGGGTGGATCCCGAACCGTTTCCTGAAAAATTCCTGGCTTTGCCCTCAGATCCTTCCCGCCTTCCATCGCAACAAAATAGGTTTCAAGTCTACAGATCACTCTTCGATTAAGAACACAAAACAATGTCTCTCAGAGCCCTTGTACTGATACCCTCCAACTCTTATCCAAAAGCTGCATGAGAGAAAGTTCCCTAGGAAGGGCTATTTAAAAATTATTTACTTGATTATCTCTTCTTGGTACTTTAGGATTTTTCTTTGGACACAGCTGGACATCAGTAAAGTAAACACCTAGGTTGGTACTTAATACTTAGGTTCCAAACAAAAATACAGAGTGACATTTTCATCAGGAAAGCTCCAAGAGCAAGGTTAGAAATCATGAAGCATTTGGTTTGGATCTGCTTAAGTTGTGGAGATGGAGCCCTCTGCACTTCCTGTGTGTGTTCTAAGAAACCTCACATCCAAGGCCCCATGCAGTGGCTCATGCCTCGGCCTTTGGAAGGTCGAAGTGGGTGGATTGCTTGAGCCCATTAATTCGAGACCAGCCTGGGTAACCTAGCGAGACCACATCTCTACATAAAATATATATCTAAAAAAAAATTAGCCAGGTTTGGTGGTGCACACCTGTGGTCCCAGCTACTTGGGAAGTTGAGATGGGAGAATGGCTTGAGCCCGGGAGGTGGAGGTTGCAGTGAGCTGAGATCATGCCACTGCACTCCAACCTGGGTGACAGAGTGAGACCTCATCTCAAAAAAAAAAGAGTTATAGACAATATGTAAACAATAAGCTTGGCTGTGTTCTAATAAAATGTTATTTATGGACACTCAAACTTGAAATTCATATAATTTGTATATGTAACAAAGACTGTGCTTCTTTTGAGTCTTCCCCCAACCATTTAAAAATATAAAACTAGTTTGAACCCTCTGGCCATACACAAACTGGTGATAGGCTGGATTTGACCCCTGGGCTTTGGTTTTTCAGTTCCTGCTGTAAAGCCTTGTTTTCAATGAATCTCACTGCTTCCGAGCCAGATCATGGTCGATTTGGGAGACTCATAATCTTATTCTCCTGTGATATGGTTTGGCTCTGCTTCCCCACCTAAATCTCATCACAAATTGTAATCCCCATGTGCCAAGGGAGGGACTCATAGTCCGAACTTGTTGAGGGAGGTGGATCATGAGTGCAGTTCTCCCCATGCTTTTCTTTTCTTTTCTTTTTTTTTTTTAGAAAAAGAGAAAAGGAGAAAGAAAGAAACAGCAAAAGAAAGACAAAAAAGAATGAAAGAGAGAAAGAAAGAGGAAGAGAAAGAGGGAGAGAGAATGGGATTCTTGTTTTATTGACAGTGAGTTCTCATGAGATCTGATGGTTTCATAAGGAGCTCATCCCTCTCTCTCACCTGCCACCATGTAAGATGTGCCTGCTTCACCTTCCACCCTGATTATAAGTTTCCTGAGGCCTACCTAGTCATGAGAAACTGTGAGTTAATTAAACCTCGCCAGGTGCGGTGGCTCACGCCTGTAATCCTAGCACTTTGGGAAGCTGAGTGGGTGGATCACCTGAGGTGAGGAGTTCAATACCAGCCTGGCCATCATGGTAAAACCCCATCTTTAAAAAAAAAAAAAAGAAAAGAAAAAGGAAAAAAAAAAATTAAACCTCTTTCCCTTATAAATTACCCAGCCTTGGGTATTTCTTTATAGCAGTGTGAAAATGGACTAATGTGCCCTGGAAGCCACCTCAGTGTCATCACTCTGATGGGGACTAAGAACATTCATGATGTTTGGGTCTGTATAACAGAAGGAAAAAGTACTGAAGTTGGACTCCAGATAGCTGGTTTTCAAAGCCAGGGGTATCGCTTTTTTTTCAGAGGCAGGGTCTCATTCTGTCACTCAGGGTCTCATTCTGTCACTCAGGCTGGAGTGCAGTGGCATGATCATAGCTGGCTACAGCCTCAAACTCCTGGGCTCAAGGGATCCTCCCACCTCAGTGTTCCAAAATTTTGGGATTACAGGTGTGAGGCACCTTGCAGGGACAGGTATCACTTCTTAAATGTTTGACTTGAGGCAACTTTCCTGAGCCCCCTACAGAGGACAGAGAAAGAAGCCTGTGAATCTCCCAGGGCTATAATGCAGGTTAAACCGCACAGCAAGAGTAGGCTCTGCTGTTGGGACTCCTGATTGCACCTTGACCAGTCCCACCCCTTTCCAGGTAAGAAATTTGACCCCTTGAGTTCCTTGGAAATCATCCAATTCTCATGCAGACAGCAAGCAGATACAGACAAATCTCATTCCTTTCTACCTTTCTCAACATTTTCAGGGGTCAGGGATACCATGCAATGTCACCAAAAAATGAGCGGGAAGATTTTTCCCTAAAAATTGTAGCCTTCATTTCCATCCACTCACAACATGCTGTTTAAAGCACCAGGGAGGCATGCTCAGATTGTCTCCACCCTTGTTTAGGCTCATGTCAGTCAGATAATTCTCAGGCTCCAGCAGAAACCTGCTGGTGAGAAACTTCTCAAGTGTCACTGCTTACAAAAGAGGGAAGAAAACAGAAAAGTCTGTTTATTTTTCTGACCTAGAAGATAACATCGCTTTGCCTTTTCTTTTTGTTTAAGGTTAGATCGGGAGCATTCCTTGAAAGTTGACCAAGACGAGATTCTCTCAGCCATTTTTTTCCTAGCAATTTGTGTTTTCATTCAAAATGGATTATTTTCAGTAATAATAAGCATTCAAATTATAAGAAACAATGCTAATTTCTTCATCTGTAAAATGGAAACAATGGCTCAGATCCCTGCCTTTCTGACCACTTAAAGTGATTTATAAACGATGTAGGATTTTTTTTTTTTTTTTTGAGACAGAGTCTTGCCCTGTGGGCCAGGCTGCAATGTAGTGCAGTGCTGCAATATCAGGGCTTACTGCAGCCTTGACCTCCCGGGCTCAAGCAAGCCTCCTGACTTAGCCTCCTGAATAACTGGGACTACAGATGTGTACTATTATGCCCAGCTAAGTTTTTAAATTTTTGTAGAGAAGGGGCCTCACTATGTTGCCTAGGCTACAGTACAGTGGTGCAATCATAGCTCACTGCGGCCTCGAACTCCTGAGCTCAAGCAGTCTTCCTGCCTCTGCCTCCAAAAGTATTGGGACTACAGGCATGAGCCACCAAGCCCAGTATGAGTATTGTCATTTTATTGGATTGCAGAAACCGTGGGCAACAAAATTAACTCAACACTTCGATCCCAAGGAATTCATGGCAATTTTCAGACGTGGTATCATTAATTTTTTGCAGAGTAGAAATGCAAAATTCATAAAGGCATAGCCTCAGACCTGAGAGCTGGAGGGGACCTCAGAGGGCTCATCCAAGTCCTTTGCTATGATGCAGAACCCAAGACTCTTAGGATCATGGGGGTGCAGGAGGCGGCGGACTTGTGTTGCCCAGTGGCTGGGCCAACCTGGCCCAGCAGGGTCGTGTCCCAGGGCAGCAAGGGGCACTGTGAGCGGTCAGTCAGGTAGCCATGAGTTGCGGTGAGCCAGGCTAGGTTGTTCTGCTCCACCTAAGGGCCACGTGACTCCTGAGGTCAGTGTTTTATTACCTAGGTATGACCTAGATCTCTCTTTCATAGCCTTAGTTGGAACTTTCTAGAAATTGATCGAAAATAGGAATCTGGCACATTTATATACATTACACTTTTCAAAGACAAAGAAATGTCACAGTGAGGGATAACAGGATGCTCAGACAGCATGAGTTTCTCTCTTGTTTTGCAGATAAGAAAATAGATTTGGCCAAAATCCAATGGCCTAGGAGTCCTCCACAATCTTCCTGTCCCATGCGCTTCCCTGCCCTCTCCTCTTACCCCTCCGCCTAGGTTCCAGGTTCTGTACCCTTGCTTCTGCAGTTCCACATTTTCTGTTTGTTTGTTTTGAGACAGGGTCTCACTGTGTTGCCCAGGTTGGAGTGCAGTAGCATGATCATGGCTCACTGCAACCTCGAACTCCTGGGCTCAAATGATCCTCCCACCTCAGCCTCACTTCCACTGTTTTCATCTTGGTGGGTTTTTTAGGGCTTTAAACAACCCATCGAAAGCGTGAGAGTTGGAAGGCTGATGTCACCTGTTCTGCTGAGTGTGTGTCTTTAGTGAATTGCTTTACCTCTTGGGACACAGGGATTGGAACAGGAGCTCATCTCAGGTGTGCTGCCGGGAAGGGTGATTTGCTATCATGTGGAAGACAGCACCACTCTCTTGCTGAGCCTTGACAAGATTTGAGCCCTCCCCAAAGCCCAAGGTTGGTTTCTATACCTATTACAATTCAATCTTCTTCAGAAAACCTACATACTTTTACAGGTTGCACTCAGGCCCCTGCCCGTTGGCAAGGAGGAAGGAGAAGATTCCACTTGGTCATTTTTTTTTTTTTTTGAGACAGGTTCTTTCTCTGTTGCCAAGGTTAGATAGAGTGTAGGGTACAATCATGGTTCACTGCAGCCTTGACCTCCTAGGGTCAAGTGATCCTCCCACCTCAGCCTCCCTAACTGGGATTACAGGCACCAGCCACTATATCAGGCTATTTTTTGTTTGTTTTGTAGAGACAAGGTCTTGCTATGCTGCCCAGGCTGGTCTCAAACTCTTGGCTTCAAATGATCCTCCCGCCTCAGCCTCCCAAAATGCTGGCCTTAGTCATTCTATAAGGCAGCAGCTTTCATTGCCAGCAGAGATGGTTTTCAAACTTCCAGCCACAGTGCACAGCCTTCTAAGGAAGGACCCATCAGAAGCATAGTGTGTAAGCCAGCTTGTGCTAGGCTGCCCTATCTCAAACAGGGATGTGCTGGAGTGGAGATTAGAACTTAATTTAATCTTCTTTTATCATCATTATCAGGTGGCCTGGCAGTGGTGAAGCCCCAGGGGACAGTTTGAATGTGACAAGTTGGAATTTAACCTGAATGTTACAGGTTAAAATTAAGGCTCTTCCAGGAGTTTGAGGCTGCAGTGAGTTATGATCACACCACTGCATTCCAGCCTGGACGATAGAGACAGACCCTGTCTCTTAAAAAAAAAAGTTAACACTCTTTCAGTGCCCCTCAACACTATTTACAGTCTGGCCACAGCCATTCCTCACCCTCCACCCCAGCCCATGGTCCAGAATGTGCCCCTGCAGGGTTACTGCCCCTCTCTTGTTCCTAGATTCACCCGTCAGGGCTCTGTTAGATGTCACCTGCTCTGTCATTGCTTCCTCAATGCTTTCTCCAGAGCGTTGTGCGTATCTGGAATACAGCATCATTCACTCTATTGTCTATTTCATGATTCCAATGGATCATGAAATTCCTTCAAAACAGGAACTGGGTCTTACCATTGCAATGTTTAAGGGAAACTTAAAGAACACTTGAGTGCTGGGGGTTGGGGATGGAGTTGAAAGAGGAAGCCTGACCCTCATGGAGCTGACATCCTGGAGAGGAGGAAGACAGACAATAAACAAGATAAACAAATAGAAGCGGTAGCTTATTATAGAATTATCAGTGCTGTGAAGAACAAGCGGAGATGCAGACAGTGAGTGCGTGTTGGGTGGGTGGAGGACATTTCAGTTGCAATGGGTGGTCAGGGAAGGCCACCCATGATGACCATGGGTATCATGATGCCTGAAGGTAGCAAGGGGGAGAGCAGTTTGGCCATGTGGGGGTGGGGGCATAGCAAGGTAGACTGTAAAAAGTGGTCAGATTCTGGATGTATTTGAGCTAGAATTTCCCTTCTAGGAATTTATTCTAAGGAAATAGTTGCACAGTTGGAAAAGCTGTAGCTCGCAGCAATGTTCATCACAGTTTCTTTGTGATATTAGCTTTATAGAAAATATAAATTTACAGGCTGGGTACAGTGACTCACGCTTGTAATCGCAGGACTTTGGGAGGCTGAGGCAGGTGGATCATGAGGTCAGGAGTCGGAGACCAGCCTGGCCAACATAGTGTAACTCCTCTCTCTACTAAAAATACAAATAAGTAGCCTGATGTGGTGACAGTCACCTGCAATCCCAGCTACTTGGGAGGCTGAGGCAACGGAATCGCTTGAACCCGAGAGGCAGAGGTTGCAGTGAGTCAAGATCGTACCATTGCACTCTAGCCCAGTCAACAGTGTGAGATTCCGTCTCAAAAAAAAAAAAAAGAAAATATAAATTTACAAAACTGGTAATTTGAGTAAATTATGTAATAATGAAATAGAACATTATGTATCCACTAAAATAATAATGTAGAAATATGTTCATTGGTGTGAAAAGATGTTCACTTGATATTATTAAATGAAGTAAAACAAAAATATAAAATATTTTTTATTTTTAATTGTTGTAAAATACACATAACATCAAATTTGCCATCTTAATCATTTTTAAGTGTACTGTTCAGTAGTGTTAGGTACATTCAGACTGTTGAGGAACAGGTCTCTAGAACTCTTTTCATCTTGCAAAATTAACGGTCTGTACCTATTAAAAACTCCCCATTTTGGCCAGGTGCGGTGGCTCACACCTTGTAATCCCAGCACTTTGAAAGGCCGAGGCGGGTGGATCACAAAGTCAGCAGTTTGAGACCAGCCTGACCAACATGGTGAAACCTTGTTTCTACTAAAAATACAAAAAAAAATTAGCTGGGCATGGTGGTAGGCACCTGTAATCCCAGCTACTTGGGAGGCTGAGGCAGGAGAATTGCTTGAACCCAGGAGGCAGAGGTTGCAGTGAGCCAAGATCACGCCACTGCACTCCAGCCTGGGCAACAGTGCGAGACTCTGTCTCAAAAAAAAAACCACAAAAACCCACCGGGCGCAGTGGTTCATGCCTGTAATCCCAGCACTTTGGGAGGCCGAGGCAGGTGGCTCACCTGAGGTCGGGAGTTTGAGACCAGCCTGACCAACATGGAGAAACCCTATCTCTACTAAAATACAAAATTAGCTGGGTGAGGTGGCACATGCCTGTAATCCCAGCTACTCAGGAGGTTGAAACAGGAGAATGGCTTGCAACCGGGAGGCAGAGGTTGCGGTGAGCCAAGATTGCATCATGGCACTCCAGCCTGGGCAACGAGAGTGAAACAAACAAACAAAAACAAAAACAAACAAAAAAAACTCCCCATTTCTCCCTTTCCAATTCCCTTGTGACTATTATTCTGCTTTTGTCTCTATAAGTTACTCTACACTAGGTATCTCATATAAAGAGGATCATGCCATATTTGCCTTTTTGTGACTGGCACATTTTACTTAACATAATGTCCCCAAGGTTTGTTCATGTTTTATCATGTATCTGAAGCTCCTTCCTTTTTAAGACTGAGTAATATTCTGTTGCATGAATATACCGCATTGTGTTTATCCATCCATCCATTAATGGACATTTAGGTTGTTTCTTCCTTTCAGCTATTGTGAATAATGTTTTCATAAACAGGGGTGTACAAGTATCTCTTCAAGACCCTGCTTTCAGTTCCTTTGGATATATACCCAAAAGTGGAATTGCTGGATGGTATGGTAATTCTTTTTTTGATTTTTTGAGTAACCTTCCACCTGTTTTCTATAAAGGCCGCATCATTGTTTTACATTGCCATCAGCAGTGCACAAGGGATCCTCCTCATCATTACCAACACTTGTTATTTTCTGTCTTTGATAGTACCCATCCTAATGGGTGTGAGGTGGTATCCCATTTTAGGTTTGCTTTGTTAGAAATGCATTTTTATTGTAGAAATTATTGGCATTCAGTATATGTGAACTGGCTAAAATATTTTATAGAGACATTCCTGAGTATAAAATAATATTCAAAGAGTCCATTAAAAGTAAGAAAAGGACATAGAGACATTCTTCCAAAGAAGATAGTCAAATAGGGGATAAACACATGAAAAGGTGCTTAACATCACTAATTATTAGGTAATGCAAATCAAAACCACAATGAGATACCACCTCACACTCATTAGAATGGCCATTATAAAAATTTTTCTAAAAAACAAAATAACAACTATTGGTGAGGATGTGGAGAAATCAGAACCCATGTGTACTGCTGATGGCAACATAAAGTGTTTCAGCCATTATGGAAAATAGTATGGTGGTTTCTCAAAAAATAAAACAGAGAATTACCATATAATCCAGCAACTGCACTTCTGGGTATATACTCCAAAGAACTGAAAGCAGAGACTCCAACAGATATTTGTATACTCATATTTATAGCATCTTTATTCTCAATAACCAAACAACCCAACTGAATTGAATTGAATTGAACTGAACTATTCTAAATTTGAAACAACCCAAGTGGCCACTGAGAGATGAATGAACAACAAAATGTAGTATGTACATACAATGGTATATTATTCAGGCTTAGAGATGAATGAAATTTGGACACATAGAGCAACATAGATGAATCTTGAAGGCATTATGCTAAATGGAACATGCAAGATGCAAAATGACAGATACTGTATGATTTTGCTTATATGAGCTACCTAGTCAAATTCATAGAGATGGAAAGTAGAATGGGCATTGCCAGGGCTAAGGGAAAGGGAAAATGAAGTTACTGTTTAATGATTTCAGAGTCGGTTTGGTTTGGGACATTGGAAAAGTTCTGGTGATAGATCATGTTTATGGTTGCACAATGTAAATGTACTTTATGTCACTGAACTGTATGGTTAAAATATTACATTATATGTTAGGCATATTTTACCACTATTGTAAGAAAATCGGTTTAAAAAAGGAATCTCTTCAACTTATCTGAGGCGACCAGAGGTTGCAGTCTCTCATATTCTCAAGCCTTAAATTTTGCCCTTGGACTATCAGAATTAGAATAATAAAGTCTAATCCCTACCTTGTTCAGCTGAAGAAATAGTGGCTCAGAAATATATCTTTCTTGGAATATCAAATCAAGTCAATTTCTTGAGCACTTACTATGTGTGATGATTAATTTTACATGTCAACTTGGCCAGGTTACAGAACCCACTTGTTTGGTCACACATCAGTCTAGATGTTGCTGTAAAGATATTTTAAAAGATATGGTTAACATATAAACCAGTAGGCTTTGAATAAAGCAGATTACCCTTTATAATGTGCATGGGCCTCATTTAATCAGTTGAGGGCTTTAAGAAAAATAACTGAGCTCCCCTGAAGAGGAAAGGATTCTTCCTCCAGACCACATTCAGACTCATGACTGCACTAGCAGCCCCTTCTGGAAATTCCACTCTGCTGGCCTGCCTTGCAGATTTTGGACTTACCACCACAATCAGCTGAGCAGATTCTTTAAAATAAATTTCTTTCATTGGCTCTATTTATCTGGAGAAACGTGACTAACAACCATAGTAAGGGCCCCGGGGAAGTACAAGTGGTTCAGACCCAGCTTTCAGGCTTTTTGACTGGTTCAATGGCCACTTACTAGACTCTAAACTAGAGCAGTTGTTTGGTTCACAGCCATGTAATTCATGACATTGCTTGGGAATAAATGGTTTTCCTGACACATTCAGCTTTTGGAGTGACAATTTTAAACACCATAAGCCAAAACCAAAATTAAACCCTTTGAATTTACTGTTCTTCCCACTGTGCCACACTGCTCCTCTTAGGAAATAGCCTCACCAAACTTAGGCAGTTTATTGCTGACACATCCCACCTGTTGCCCTCACAGTGTGAACGCCATGTGTTTGTCAAGTTCACTTGGATTCCTCCTACACACTCACACTCTGTATTCTGGGAATTAAGCTGAGGAAAAGTATCCTCTTCCTCACCAGCGACTGCTAGAGTCTGCTTCCTCTACTAAACAATGTCAAGGCAGTGAATGGTCTCAGTAAAGCCCTCTGGATGCATTCTTTGCCTGTGTAGAGTCAAAGAAAAATAACTGAAATGTGTAATGTCAGCATTTTTCTGTCTAGTATTATCAGTGCTTAGTCTTTTCCATGGAGATCCTGTGTGGATGGCCACAAAACAGGATGAATTTTTGTCTTAAAAAGTGAGCTGATATTTACATAATGGAAAGTTCATATTGGTTAGGATTTCAGCTCCTTTTCCCTTCTCCATGAGCTCCATTATACCAAACCAAACCAAAACCAACAAAATGAAAAGGAAAAATTGAAGGAAAATATTTGAACAATTAAGGTTTGGGGCACACACACAACTTTTTTTTTTTTTTTTTAGATAGAGGAGTCTCTCTGTTGTCCAGGCTGGAGTGTAGTAGCGTGATCTCGACTCACTGCAACCTCCGCCTTCCAGGTTCAAGTGATTTCCCTGCCTCAGTCTCCCGAGTAGCTGGGATTACAGGCGCACGCCACCATGCCCAGCTAATTTTTTTGTATATTTAATAGAGATGGGGTATCATCCTATTGGCCAGGCTGGTCTGGAACTCCTGACCTCATGATCTGCCCGCCTCGGCCTCCCAAAGTGCTCGGATTTCAGACGTGAGCCACTGCACCAGGCCCACACACACAACTTTCATTGAATTCACTTACTGTTGCTTTTAAACAACAACAGCTTTTTGATTACATCTTTCTGATTGCAGTCCTCTTTCCCTCTTCCATGATGACCACTAGCTCCTGGTTCAGCCATGGGTGCTGAAGCCAATGGTTTAATGGGGTTCTCAAAGGATAAAAGGAGACACCACTCAAACCAAGGGGTTGAGAAGACTCCATGAGACAAAAAGCAAGCACTGTTTCAAGAAGCTAAGTGGTGAATCGCATTCGTAGAAAGCAAAGAGAACCGGAAGTAGGAATTAAAAAGCTGGGACACAAAGCTAGAATCCAGGATGAACCGGATAAAGTGACCAGCTAAAATGCACTCTTGTTTTCCTAGCTTTGCTTTGTGGTATGTGCATTTACTGTAGAGTAAAGGGCTTTTTGAAGAATGAAAGAAGGAAAACTAGACATGTCTTATTTTGCTTTCCTTATCTTCTCTGCAATTTCCTGCTAGCACCCCCACCCTTAGCTATCACCCACCCCCATACTAATCCAATCAGTAGACTGGCAAGGCTCATTCCTCATGCATTACTTGGTGTTAGAACTAGGTTAGACAGCTGAGAAACCTAGAGGCTCCCTTGTGATTCTGATTTGCCTTTTCCTGATTCAACTGTGTTGTCGCCTTGTGGTGTTCCCCAGAGTCCAAAGTGAAGGCTTGGGATGATTCCTGTAATTTTTTTTTTTTTAAGGTGAAAAATGTCTCTGTGATAAGATGCAGGATCAACTGTTAAAGTTTATGTGAGGGTCTGTTTTTAGGAGACAAAATGTATCCAAGATACTTGTAAAGGTCCAAGAGGGAAGACAAAACAACTATTATGAAGGTGTGGAAGACAGGAAAAAGGATATTGGAGCTGGGGAAAATATGATAAAGCCCTTCAGGCTTTTATTCTCAAGATACTTGTGATAAGATCCTATAGAGCTGCTATATGGGGATTATAAATTTGGCTTTAAATATTTTAGGAGCCAAGCTAAAATGGGATCTTATAATGAATTACGTGACTGGTGGAGGGGTGGTTAGAACAAAAGTACTATTGCTCTTGAAATAGAGATTGGAGACAAACTTGTTCTCCCAACACCCTCATCACCCACTCACAGCTCTCCCTGGGTACAAAATGAAGGCCGCCGAGGCTGACTGCGGTGGCTTATGCCTATAATCCCAGCACTTTGGGAGGCTGAGGCAGGAGGATTGCTTGAGTCCCAGAGTTGGAGACCAACCTGGACAACATAGCCAAATTATCCCAGGGTGGTGACGAATGCCTGTAGTCCCAGATACTTGGGAGGCTGAGGCAGGATGATCACTTCAGGAGGTTGAGGCTGCAGTGAGCCGTGGTCACGCCACTGCACTGCACTCCAACCTGGGTGACAGAGAAAGCCCATCTCTAAAAATTAAAATTAAACAACAACAATGCTCTGCAGTAGTCTTTCTAACCATATTTTCTAATGTTCTTACAATGTAAGCATCAACCTTCTCCAAAGACTGGGACTGTAGGGATACCAGATGAAACCATAAGCTTGCCTTCAAGAATTTTCACTTTAAAGAGAAAGGGGAATATGTTATTATTTGATGGATGGAGGGGATTGAATAGATGGCTTCAGGTGCGCATTTCTGTAGCAAGGAGACTTTTTCACTTTTGAAGTATGGTGCACATGATATGGTGCAGTTCTGCACAGAGATCTGCAGCCACTACAGGACGTGTCTTCTGGAAAACATGAAGTGGCTAAGAGAGAAATGACCTGTGAAAGGGATCAAATGCACTTCTGTTGGGGTTACAATAATTCATACTTATGAGAAAAGCGTGAAACCCGTGAAACCAGATCGTGGCTCCTCAGTGAAACATGGAGACAAGCAT
Source organism: Cheracebus regulus (assembly GCA_963574635.1). Lineage (NCBI taxonomy): Eukaryota > Metazoa > Chordata > Mammalia > Primates > Pitheciidae > Cheracebus > Cheracebus regulus. The sequence goes on along the minus strand of CAUYQU010025306.1, from coordinate 1,578 downwards.
TAACTCCCAGGGAGCAGATGACAGGGAAAGGCGGAGTGAAAGGTTGATGGCCCATGTCCCAGGACCAGGGAGAGCAGCTGCATCACAGAAAAACACCAGAGACTTGCCTGGGAGATGCCGCGCTGCTGCAGAAGACACATTCCTTCAGCATGAACAATGGCAGCACCTTGCTGGGGTAAAGGAGAGAGGCCAACAAGGAAGGACTTAATTCTAGGGAAACTTTCTTGAGAGAGTAGCAGCATATTTATTTCCTCCATGGTAAAGTGCTTTTCAAATTAGCTGCCATACCTGGCTAATTATTTTGTTTTTTAATTATTTTTTGAGACAGAGTCTTGCTATGTCACCCAGCCTGGAGTGCAGTGGCCCAATCTTGCCTCACTGCAGCCTCCACCTCCCAGATTCAAGAGATTCTCCTGCATCAGCCTCCCACTGAGACTACAGGTATGCGCTGCCAGACTTGGCTAATTTTCTTTTCTTTTCTTTTGTAGAGACAGAGTTTCACCATGTTGGCCAGGCTGGACTTCAACTCCTGACCTTGAGTGATCTGCTCACCTCGTCCTCCTCAAGTGCTGGGATTACAGGCGTGAGCCAATGCACCTGGCCTCACCTGGCTTTTTTTTTTTTTTTTTTTTTTTTTTGTTACAGAATATGGGTCTGTCACCAGGCTGGAGTGCAGTGACGCAATCTCGGCTCACTGCAACCTCCGCCGCCTGGGTTCAAGCGATTCTTCTGCCTCAGCCTCCCGAGTAGCTAGGACCACAGGTGCGTGCCACGACGCCCGGCTAATTTTTTTGTATTTTTAGTAGAGACAGGGTTTCACTGTGTTGGCCAGGATGATCTTGATCTCTTGACCTCATGATCTGCCTGCCTCGGCCTCCCAAAGTGCTAGAATTACAGGTGTGAGCCACTGCACCCAGCCCCTGGCTAATTTTTAAAATGTTTTTAATCGAGACGAGGTTCACTGTGTTTCCCAGGCTGGTCTTGAACTCCTGGCCTTAAGCAATCTTCCTGCTTTGGTCTCCTAAAGTGCTGGGATTACAGGCGTGAGCCACTATGCCCAGCCTATTTTTTATTGTCATTTGTCTTGTTTTGCTCTAGATACCTGGGTAAGGCAAATACTGGTACAGATGAAAAATATCACTATGTTCTAGAAGCAGCTCTGGAACACCCCAAAGCAGAAATAATAGCCAGCTTCTGAGAGTCAGTGTAAATTGAGTGTTTTCATCAGGGTAATGAAATCTTGCCATTACAAACAGCCCCAGTTCCATCCTTGTCCTCTTCTGCCACCATCCTTGGGCAGAACAAGTAGCAACTGGGAGCATCAGCATTCCCACATTGGCCCCCCGCAGTACCAAGTGGCTTCTGGTCCTGGCCTCAGCTTCTCTTAAGTGATTTCCTCCCAGTAACTTGGTATTCACCCTGGGAGACTGACCAGGCTTCATTGTACCCAGAAGGAATGAAGGAACACCCCTTTCTTTCCTTTTTCTTTTCTTTGAGATGGAATCTCACTCTGTCACCCAGTGCAGTGGCACAATCTTGGCTCACTGCAACCTCTGCCTCCTGGGTTCAAGTGATTCT
>CAUYQU010025305.1:0-12571 GCA_963574635.1 Cheracebus regulus | reverse complement strand
AACAAGGATATCCAGGACTTGAACTCAGACCTGGAACAACTAGACTTAACAAATATTTACAGAACTCTCCTCCCCAAATCCACAAAGCATACATTTTTCTCAGTATCACATTATACCTATTTTAAAAGTGACCACATAACTGGAAGTAAATCACTCCTCAGCATTTGCATAGCTTTTCACAGGTTTAAATAAAATATTGCTTGGTTTCTTATTTGTTATTTTCATCCCCTATTCCTTCCTGTCTCCATTGTTAAGCACAATTATTGGCATAAAAGAGGTTTTTAATACCCATTTTTAGACTGCATTCTAGCCTGGGCAATAAAACAGAATCCCATTCTCTCTCCCTCTTTCTCTCTTTCATTCTTTTTTTTCTTTCTTTTGCTGTTTCTTTCTTTCTTTCTCTTTTTCTAAAAAAAAAAAAAAGAAGAAGAAGAAGAAGAAGAAGAAGAAGTACCAGGGAGCCCAGGAAGGCAGGGAACATAATGCATCCCGAAGTGGGGCACACACGAGAAAAGATAGGAGAACCCCCAAAAAGGAAGGTCCGGGCAAGATGAGGTTCTCACTTCTGAGCTACAAAGAAAGATCTTTGGTCTGTCTATGCTCAAGACAGGGAGTAAATGACAATGCCTGGTCACCTTTAAAACTCTTTTTTTTCTTTTTTCTGAGATAGCGTCTCTCCCAGTTACCCAGGCTGGAGTGCTGTGGCACCATCTTGGCTCACTGCAACCTCTGACTTCCTGGTTCAGGCGATTCGCCTGCCTCAGCCTCCTGAGCAGCCAGGATTACAGGTGCCCACCACCGTGCCCAGCTAATTTTTTGTATTTTTAGTAGAGACAGGGTTTCAATGTGTTGGCCAGGATGGTCTCAATCTCCTGACCTTGTGATCCGCCCGCCTCAGCCTCCCGAAGTGCTGGGATTACAGGCGTGAGCCACCGTGCCTGGCCACCATCTGATTTTCATAGCATTGGCACCATTTTACAATCCCTCCAGCAGCGCACGAATGTCCAACCTGGACTCTTGATTTACCCCTAAGCCTGCCCTCTCAGTCTTCCCCATCTCAGTTCCTGGCAACTCCATCCTTTCAGTTACCAGGCCAAAAGCCTTAGAGCAAGCCCTGATCCTTCCACCTCACACCCACATCCAGTCCATCTGGAAATCATGTTGACTCTATCTGCAAAACAGGTATAGCACCTGGCTACTTCTCACAACACCCCCTGCCCTCTGCATCTGCACCTTTCATCTCCTTGGGTTCCTTTGAAACCAGAGCCTGAGACGTGGGTGCAGATGGTCTCTCGGGAGATGGTGGCAGGAAGCAGGTAGGAGGGAACAGGGAGAGTGAGGCTGGGAAGGAGGGAACGTACACCTTCAAGCCTGTCACTCTAGGGAGCGGGGCCTCAGTTCCATCAGAGCCCGTGTGTCTCCAAAAGACAGTAGACAGGTCACTTACTCCTCAGGTCCTGTCCCCCAGGGGTTGAGGGGGCCCTGAAGCCATCAGCCAGTGATTCCACATGGCTTTGGAGAGGTCCTGCAGGGCCCTAGCTTGTAGCTGGCCCAATCGGGTCAGTGTGACTTAGAACTTCCACCGCAGTGGCGGCTGAAATCAGAAGTGGGGCTGAAGGGATAGGCCAGGGAGCACCCCCTCCAAGCTGTCCTCCTCTCCCACCTTCCATAACTCACCAGTCTCCCATTTCCACCCTTGTCTCTGCACTCCAGTGATCGCTTACAACCCACACAGGACATGGCCGTCCCCCACTCAGCGAAATCCCAGGCTCCACGTCACCCAGAACAAGAGCCCAGCTGCCCACAGGGTCCTGCGAGGCCCTGTCCCATCTGGTCCCTGCTGCCTTTCTGTCCCCCATCCCACTTCTCTTTTCCTCATCCACTCCAGGCCAGTCAGCCAGCGTGTCACCCTTTCTTAAACCCACTGGACCCTCACTCCACCTGATGGCCTCTGCCTCAGCCACTGACACAGCCTGGGACACCCTTCCCTCAGCCAGTCCAGGCCTCATGCTCTCATCATCAACCTGAAGTCTGGGCTCAAAAGTCGCCTTCCCCAGGAGGTCTTCCTGGCCATCCTGTTTAAAGTGACAGCTGCCCTCCCCACTGCCACCACCCAGCCCCTCACTCTCCAGTCTCCTCATCCTGGTCCATTTTCCCCACGGTACCATCACTCAAACACACTGTGGGTTCATCTTTCGTGTGGTTTCTTTTTTTTCTCTTTTTTTCTTTTTGAGACAGAGTCTCGCTGTCGCCAGGCTGGAGTGCAGTGGCACGATCCCGGCTCACTGCAACTTCCATTTTCTGGTTTCAAGCAATTCTCCTACCTTGGCCTTCCGAGTAGCTGGGACTACAGGCACACACCACCATGCCCGGCTAATTTTTTGTACTTTTAGTAGAGATGGAGTTTCACCATGTTGGCCAGGATGGTCTCGATCTCTTGACCTCCTGATCCGCCCGCCTCGGCCTCCCAAAGTGCTGGGATTACAGGCGTGAGCCACTGCACCTGGCCTCATGTGGTTTCTTTCTGTCATGCGCCACTGGAAGATACTCTCCGTGGGGGCAGGATCGTTGTCAGTTTCATTCAGGGATGGATCTAGGAACTGAACAGAGTGCCTGGTACATACTCGCGCTCAACACGCATTTGTGGCATGAAATGGACTCTGCATGTACAGACACAGGCTTTTGGAAACTTCTGATATAATGGGTGCTTTAGGGTATGCCTCACTGGGTTTAAACCCCTTTTTAAATGCTAAAAGAAAAAAAACATACCTCTGAAGGTACGATCGGTAGCAGGAAGCACGTGAGATTCACCAGGCTTCCAGCTCATGCTGGATAACACTTGCTGCAGGATGGAGATGAAGTGAGCAGCGGTTGTTCACATTGAGCCTGAGGCTGATCTGGTTACACGGGCAGTGGAATTACAGCCTCGCGTCTCTAACGTCTGGAGCAATAACCCCCATCTGGGTGCTCCAGGTGCAGCCTGCCCATCATGACCAGGTGGGACTGCCATCTGAGCCTTCAGCCACTTCCTACTCCACTACCCTCTCCAGCTCCAGTGCTCCAGGGCTACCCCAGCTTGCTAAGAGCACTCAGCAGATCATTCCTCACCTTGCACAGGGAGAGCTATGACGACTGTTACGTCGGGGTCACCACCTGAGACGTCAATCACATCGGTGTCCCTGTTAGGGTGCCAGCTGCGACAAGTATCACCTGGGGGTCACCATCTTAGATGTTGATTACCACCTTTAGAGGTCTGTCCTGCAGACCCTGACTCAGCGACGGATGAATAAATGCACTCACACACAGCAGAATACTCACACACACCAGAATGAATCTGAGTGGGCTAGGGATGGTCGTCAGCTGCCTTCTGCCGTTCCATTAAAGCCTTTCGGCCTTCCAGAAAGTTAGAGAGTATAATCTTATAACTTTCCCTAGTATTTCCCTAATATTTTGCCAACCACCCTGAGCAAATCCCAACAGAAGGCAGCAGATATGAGGAAGGATCCCGTGCTTTGGAGCCTGGTGGACCCAAGTTCCAATTCCAGCTCACCATCCCACCTGGGAAAATCCCCTGGACCTCTCAGAGCCTCAGTCTCTTTATCTATAAAATAGGGCTATGCAGCTTACCATGGAGTTGTTCTGCGCTGGAAGGAAAATGCTCTGTGCTGCAGTTGCTGATTCCCTCCAGCCTCCAACCACAAAGCCCGTTTGGGGAAATGGACAAAGCCCATCTCACTGCTCACCTTGCTCAATAGCATCTTCAACAATCTTCTGGTGCAAGCTCCAGGCTCTCTGGTCAACGATCATGGCGACCTCCTTCTCCAAGGCCTGCAGGAAGGCGGCCAGAGCAACAGCTCCAGGTGGGCCATCTGTCTCTTCCGGAGGCTCATGATTGAAATGCGTGGGGAAGCCGGTGGTGATGAGCACTGAGCGGGCGTGGGACAGCGACAGAGAGGCCTTCAGCAGCTCGTCTTTACAGAGCAGGTGCCCAATCCCCCGGTTGCCTGGAATGACAAAAATAAAATAGAATTTAAGCTATCTTTATTTTTTAAATTTAGTTATTTATTTACTTATTTATTTATTTTTATTTTTGAGACAGAGTTTCACTCTTGTTGCCCAGGCTGGAGTGCAATGGCTGATCTCGGCTCACCGCAACCTCTGCCTCCTGGGTTTAAGTGATTCTCCTGCCTCAGCCTCCTGAGTAGCTGGGATCACAGGCATGCATTACCATGCCTGGCTAATTTTTTGAATTTTTAGGATAGATAGGGTTTCTCCATGTTGGTCAGGCTGGTCTCGAACTCCCAACCTCAGGTGATCCGCCCGCCTCAGCCTCCAAAAGTGTTGGGATTCTAGGTGTGAGACACTGCACCTGACCCTTATTTACTTATTTATTTATTTATGATAGGGTCCCGCTTTGTCATCCAGGGTGAAGTGTAGTGATGCGATCATAGCTCACTGCAGCCTCAAACTCCTGGGCTCAAGTGATCCTCCCACTTCAGCCTCCTGAGTAGCTAGGCTACAGGTTGAGTTTTTAGTTTGCTTGCTTTGTTTTTTTGAAGGATGTGGCAGAGGCTGCAAATTGCTTACCAGGGCCAAGGTGGGCAGATCACTTGAGGTCAGGAGTTCAAGACCAGCCTGGCCAACATGGTGAAACCCCATCCCTCCTGAAAATACAAAGTCACAGGCATGTGCCACCACATTTTTTTGGCATTTTTTAAAAGATAGGGTCTTGCTATGTTGCCCAGGCTGGTCTCAAACTCCTAGGCTCAAGCGATCTTCTCATCTTGGCCTCCCAAAATGCTGGGATTACAGGTGTGAGCCACCGCACCCAGCCAAAAGTAGTTATTTTTAAAGTAGAAACTTATAATAAGAGTAGTTTGGGTTTTTAGGTAGTTTGTTTTATTTTTTTTGAGGGATGTGACAGAGACTGCAAATTGCTCACCATAGTGTATCCTACCCCTGCCCCCAACCCCAGCAGTGACGGGGAGAGGGGTAAATGGCTGAGCAGCCTCCCTTTGGTCAGGTGTGGCCACAAGATTAGGTTATCTCAACTGGATCGTGATGGAAGTGCCGCGTGCCACCTCCAGGCCTGGCATGCACCTCCCACCCACACGCACCTCCAAGTTCATTCCCTTTTCCTGGTGGCTGGAATATTGACAGCCAGAACTTCCTGGGGGTCACAGGACATGACAGCAGAGCTCAGGGTCCCTGAGTGACCTAGTGGAGCAGATCTCCTTCCTGCTGACCCAGGATGCTTACCCTGGAAGACCCACTCTGGCCTTCTATGTGAGAGAGAAGCACGCTTCTGCTGTATCTGAGCAAAGCATCCCCGGGGCTTCTTGGTTACAGCACTCTAGCAAAGCCTAACTAATAACAGGGAAAGTATAAGAGGGAAGGGAACTAGTACTGTCTTAGTTGGGGATTCCTTCAAAGAAGACCCTAAGACAAGGACGTGGGGCCAGGCACGGTGGCTCACACCTGTAATCTCGGCACTTTGGGAGGCTGAGGTGGGGGGATCACGAGGTCAGTAGTTTGAGACCAGCCTAGCCAACATAGGGAAGCCCCGTCTCTACTAAAAATACAAACATTAGCTGGGCGTGGTGGTGTGTGCCTGTAGTCCCAGCTATTCGAGAGGCTGAGGCAGGAGAATCGCTTGAACCCAACAGGCAGAGGTTGTGGTGAGCCAAGATCGTGCCACTGCACTCCAACCTGGGCAACAGAATAAGACTCTGTCTCAAAACAAACAAACAAAAAAAAAACACAGGTTTGGATTTCTGTTATGGAGGAACAGTTCCAGACTTAGGATTGGGAACTGTTGCATCCCAGTCCAGGTGCTGGCATGTTGTAGCTGTGTGACCTTGGCCTCGTCCCTTGGCCTCTCTGAGCCTCAGTTTTCCCACATGGAGAATGGGAGGTGGTCCCGGTGTAGGAGGGTCATGGGGACACAGCCCCTCATGGTTCGTGCTGGGAGGGGCGGACACGCGAGCGGTGCCGCCTGGAGGGGATTTGTGTCTTAGACACGTACATTCCACCAGAGCCAGCGAGTCACTTCTCGTGTCCAGTATTCCTAACAAAGTCATCATGGGCAAGCTCACACACTTGGCCATAAGGATGTTCATCACAGTGCTGTTTATGGTATTAAATAAGAGCATGTTAAGAAAACAGTGGAACATCTGTAAAATGAAAATTTAGGCCAGGCGCAGTGGCTCACACCGGTAAACCCAGCACTTCAGGAGGCTGAGGTGGATGGATCACCTGAGGTCAGGAGCTTGAGATCAGCCTGGCCAACACAGTGGAACCCTGTCTCTACTAAAAATACAAAATTAGCCGGGCATGGTGGCATGTGCCTGTAATCCCAGCTACTCGGGAGGCTGAGGCAGAAGAATCACTTGAACCCAGGAGACAAAGGTTGCAGTGAGCTGAGATCAAGCCATTGCACTCCAGCCTGAAAAACAAGAATAAAACTTCATCTCAAAAAAAAGAAAGAAGAAAAGAAAAAAAATTCTATGCAAACATTAAAAAGGATGTTGTATTAATAGAACAGGGGTCCCCAACCCACAGGCCTGTTAGGAACGAGGCCCAGCAGCAGCAGGTGAGCAGCAGGGGCGAAGCTTCATCTGTGTTGCCAGCCGCTCCCCACGGCTCGCATCACCACCAGAGCCCCAGCTCCTGTCAGATCAGCCACGGCATTAGACTCTCATAGGAGCGCAGACCCTACTGTGAACTGCGCATGTGAGGGACCTAGGTTGCACACTCCTTATGAGAATCCAATGCCTGATGATCTGTCACTGTCTCCCATCACCCCCAGATGGAACCGCCCAGTTGCAGGAAAACAGGCTCAGGGCTCCCACTGATTCTACGTTATGCTGAGTTGTTTAATTATTTCATTATGTATTGCGATGTAATCGTAATAGAAATAAAGTGCACAATAAATGTAATGTGCCTGAATCATCCTGAAACTACCCCCCTTCAACCCCTGTCCATGGAAAAACTGTCTTCCACGAAACCAGTCCCTGGTGCCAAAAAGGTTGGGGGCTGCTGACTGCTGTTGCAGAAGACTAGTTGATGACAGGGAAAGATGTTCACAGTATATTAAAAAGGAAAAGAGCAAGTCCTAAAATAGTTTCACAGTGTGAGTCCAGTACACACATGCATGCATGCATAGGCTCAAGACTGAGGAAAATCACTTTAAAGGCAAGTGTCGCTGTTAATGCTGGTTAATTGTGCTGGGATACTGGTAATCTTTATCACCTCATTACTTGTATATATTTTCAGATACTTCTACAGTGTACATGAAGTTCTATTGATAAAAGGGGAGGAGAGGCCAGGCACCGTGACTCATGCCTGTAATCCCAGCACTTTGGGAGGCCAAGGTGGGCAGATCACTTGAGGTCAGGAGTTTGAGACCAGCCTGGCCAACATGGTGAAACCCTGTCTCTACTAAAAATACAAAAATTAGCCAGGCATGGTGGTGCCCACCTGTAATCCCAGCTACTCAGGAGGCTCAGGCAGGAGAATCGCTTGAACTTGGGAGGCGGGGGCTGCAGTGAGCTGAGATTGCACCACTGCACTCCAGCCTGGGCAACAGAGTAAGACGCCATCTCAAAAAAAGTGGGGACAGGGAGAATAATAACATTTTTAAAGAAAAAAATTGGGATGTTACCTATTTCATAGGGCATGGTGAGCACCAAAGGGAGAAGTGGAGAGTGAGAACTTGCTCAACTGTAAACTGGTCAATATGTTTATGATGATTTTATCATCAGTGCAAAAATCATTACTGTAAATCCTATATCCCTTCATATTCTCCAGGCACCTCAGATACAAGCCAACATCTTCTGAAAAATGACTGAGTGGGTCTATTATTACGCCCAGTGAGTAATGCTCAAGACGCTGTTATGAATCTTCTATCTGCTTATTTCATATAGTGGGGATCAAAAGCAACTGTTGTTCTTGAGGATTAAAGATGGTCCTTAACGGATGACATCGACACATCCAACAGCTGTAAATCTGCCTCCCCCAGCCTCATCCTTCAAGCTTCATCTTGCAGAACGCACAACATTGATGGGTCACATTTGTGGCTGACTTCTTAGCTCACTTTATTAAGCAATGGGGGCATCACGTCTGCAATAAATTTACTTCCCAATTACTTTTTTAAAAATCTGAGCTGATGGTAGAGTTAATAATTCATCTTCCCTCATGACCCTGTGCTAAGTGGAGAGCCATCAGCCTGGGTAAGAATCTTTGTGAAAGAGAAGGTATGGCAGAAATTTTAAAATATATATCCACCCAGAGCACCAGGAGTGGTGGCTCCCATCGTAATCTGAACACTTTGGGAGACTGAGGAGGGAGGATTGCTTGAACCCAGAGGTTCAAGACCAGCCTGGGCAACACAGGGAGGAGATGCCATCTCTACAAATAAAAGTTAAAAATTAGCCCAGCATGGTGGCATGCACCTGTAGTCCCCACTACTCAGGAGGCTGAGGTGGGAGGGTACCTCGAGCCCCGGAGAGTCAGGCTGCAGTGAGCTATGATTGTACCACTGCACTCCAGCCTGGAGGACAGAGCAAGAACCTGTCTCAAAAAAAAAAAAAAAAAAAATTCCAGCTGGGCAAAGTGGCTCACCCCTGAAATCCCAGCACTTTGGGAGGCTGAGGTGGGCAGCTTGCTCAAGGTCAGGAGTTCAAGATAAGCCTGGTCAACATAGCGAAACCCCATCTCTACTAAAATTACAAAAATTAGCCAGGCATGGTGGCACATGCCTATAATCCCAGCTATGTTGAGAGGCTGAGGCACGAGAATTGCTTGAACCCAGGAGGCAGAGGTTGCAATAAGCCAAGATGGCACCACTGCACTCCAGCCTGGGTGACATAGTGAGACTATGTCTCAAAAGAAAAAAAAACTTCACTCAGGGGATCAACTGTGCAAGAGACTTTATGTATACACAGTCATGAGCATATGACCTACTAGATGTATCCGTGTTGGGATTATATCCTTAATTTACTGTAGGATTATATGTAAAGGAAACCATATTCTCTACGAATGAATGAATGAACAACCTAACAGAACACAAACAAGCAAAGAGCTACATCCAGGGGTCCAGCAGGAAATTCAGTTACTACAGACGCCCCTGTCATTGGAGACAACTTTTGCTCCCAGACCCAGGGGAGAGAATCAGACAGTTCTTTTTCTTTTTTCTTTCTTTCTTTCTTTCTTTCCTTCTTTCTTTCTTTCTTTCTTTCTTTCTTTCTTTCTTTCTTTCTTTCTTTCTTTCTTTCTTTCTTTCTTTCTTTCTTTCTTTCTTTTTTTTTTGAGACAGGGTCTCACTCTGTTGCCCAGGCTGAGTGCAGTGGTGCAATCATGGTTCACTGCAGCCTCAACCTCCTGAACTCAAGCAATCCACACACCTCAGCCTCCCCAGTAGCTAGGACCACAGGTGTGTGACACCACACCCAGCTAATTTTTTAATATTTTCTAGAGCTAGGATCTCTGTACATTTCCTAGGCTGGTCTTGAACTCCTAACCTCAAGTGATCCTCCCACCTCAGCCTCCCAAGAATTAGGCACTTCTAGGGCTGATCTGCACTGTGAGATTCGTGACAGTGCTGGCCAGTAAGGGAAGGTCCCAGCCTGTCTGTTTTGGGGCTCTGCCCAGCTGCTGTAGGCTTTAAGCTAGCACTGGAATTGGTTCTCTCTGGGCCCTGGGAGTCCAGCCTACCGACTTGATGGCTGCTTTGCAGGCTGGCCTAACCCCTCAGCTCTCTACGGAGTTGGGCCACCATTGACCCAGGTAGCTCCCTGGGTCTCCCCACCAGCCCACCTGACTCTGGGGAATGAAAGTCAGGTGGGCGGGTGGGGAGGCCACATATGGCTTCTCCTCTCCAGTCATTCCAGGTGCCAAGGGTGGTTCGTACCCCAGGTTTAGGAGCATAGCCCATGAGAAGGTCCAGAAGAGGGACAATCAGGAGTCGTTGGAGCATTCTTTCAACTGCCCAGGTAAGACTGTGACTTACCGTTTAGACTCAGATTCTAATTTCACTGACATTTATAAATCACAGGCTCGAAGTCAGCAGACATGGGTTCAAGATCTGCCCTGCCCACCTACTATGTATGTGGACTCTGGCAAGTCTCTGCACCTTATCTGTCTCAGTTTCCTCACCTGTTAAATGAAGTTAATCATAGTTGCCTCCACGTAGAGTCATTGGGAGAATTGAGTAAGAAGAAATGTGTAAATGTTTGCAGCCTGATGCCTGGCAGAGTACAACTTGGTAGGTGACACCATTATCCTTATTACACACCACAACCCAGAGAGAGAGGCATAATTGTCATTGCTCCTGTTACGCTGATGAGGAAACTGAGGTACAATCTACACTGTAATTCTCTCATGAGTGTTTGCCAACAAGGGAACTTACCATGCCCAATGGCAGTGAAAGTGTGGTGTCTGCTGGCCACCTGGGATTAGAAATTCAGCCCTTAAGTGAAGACATAGCTGGAAGTTAAAAGCCCCTCAACCAGCTTTCAGCAAATCTCTTTCTAACTGGAATCAGCAGGGCCGGGCGTGGTGGCTCGTGCCTGTAATCCCAGCACTTTCATGGGCAGACCACGTGAGCTCAGGAGTTTGAGACCAGCCTGGACAACACGGCAAAACCCCATCTCTACTAAAAATACAACAAAAAATGAGCTGGGTGTGGTGGTGCCAGCCTGTAGTCCCAGCCACTCAGGAGGCTGAGGTGGGAGGACTGCTTGAGCCTAAGGTGGAGGTTACAGTGAGCCAAGATTGCATCACTGCACTCCAGCCTGGGCAACAGAGTGAGACTCTGTCTCAAATAAATAAATAAATAGATGGAATAGGAAGGTCCCCTAGGGGACCCCACCAGCCCTGTCCCATGTATAGAAGACCCGTGGCTCCAAAGCCACAGAAGGGCTATCCTACCTCTGAGATGCATTATACAATATACAAGTTGACTGCAAACTGCGGTGAGGCTGTGGCTGTAGGGTCCTCCCCCACCGGGATCCCCAGAGAAGTAATCCAGCCCCCACCACTATCCCTGCTACCCAGTATACAAATAATCGATTCCATGCCCAATCCCAAGGCAACAGCACAAAACGGGGAGATGAGGGACATTATTACATCCATAGAGGCCAGGCTGGGTGGCTTATGCTGTAGTCCCAGCACTTTGGGAGGCCAAGGCAGGAAAATCACTTGAGCCCAGGAGTTCAAGACCAGCCTGGTCAATATAGTGAGACCCCCATCTCTAAATAATAATAAACTCCATTGAGAACTTTTTAAAAATGCAGCAGTTATGTATGTACCTATGTAACAATCTGCATGTTCTTTACATGTACCCCAGAAACTAAAATACAATAAAATATATATATATATATATATATATATATATATATTTTAAATGGTGGCAGTTGCCTACCTAGGAACCGTTCTCTCTCTTTTCTTACCTACTGAACCCCATCTGCTTCTGGCTGGCAACATACCCAGCAAATGAACTCAATGAAGTCCCTCACACATTTAGTGGTAAAGTTTAGAACAACAACAAGAAAAAGCCATAAACGACTGGGTGCGGTGGCTCACGCCTGTAATCCCAACACTTTGGGAGGCCAAGGCGGGTGGATCACCTGAGGTCAGAAGTTCAAGATCAGCCTGGCCAACAGGGATAAACCCCGTTTCTACAAAAAACACAAAAATTAGCTGGGTGGGGTGGCAGGCACCTGTAGTCCCAGCTACTCAGGAGGCCGAGGCAGGAGAATCACTTTAATCCGGGTGGCAGAGGTTGCATTGAACTGAGTTTGCACCACTGCCCTCCAGCCTGGGTGACATTGTGAGACTCCATCTCAAAAAAAAAAAAAAAAAAAAAGGGAGAGAGATCCAAGATGGCCGATTAGCAACAGCTCAGGGATGTAGCTCCCAGTGAAAGCGCAGAGAACGAGTGGACGCTGCACTTTCTGACAAATTTTTGTTGCCCACAGACCAGGAGATTCCTGGCAGAGGAGCCACACGGGTCGCCAGCGCAACTCTTTTGGCCAGCGCGGCTGTTTTGCTGGTACCCCAGCGCGGCACTTCTCGGTGCGGAGTATATGGACGGATGGGCTCGGCTGGTCCCATCCACACAAGGAAAACAGCAATTGGAAGCACTGAGGACTGAGAGTTTCACAGCAAGCACAGCGAACCCGGGAAGGTCCGGCTCTGCAGGGAACGGGCATCCGCCAAAGGAAAACTAAGAAACAGAAAAACTTCATCACCGGGCAGAGAGAGATCCAAGATGGCCACGTAGCAGCAGCTCGGGATTGTAGCTCCCAGTGAAAGCGCAGAGAGCGAGTGGACGCCGCAATTTCAGGTGAATTTTTGATGCCCACAAACTGGGAGATTCCCGGCGAAGGAGCCACATGGGTCGCCAGCACGACTCTTTTGGCCAGCGCGGCGCTTCTCGGTGCGGAGTGTACGGGACTGGGTGCCCTTTTAGTTGGGCTCGGCTGGTCCCATCCCCACAAGGAGAACAGCAATTGGAAGTGCTGAGGACTGAGAGCAAGCACAGCTGAACCTGGGAAGCACAGCAAGCACA
>CAUYQU010025304.1:0-32921 GCA_963574635.1 Cheracebus regulus | reverse complement strand
AAATGGCATTTCTATTTCTAGGTCCTTGAGGAATCGCCACACTGTCTTCCACAGTGGTTGAACTACGAGATGGAGTTTTGCTCTTGTTGCCCTGGCTGGACTGCAATGCCACAATCTCATCGCAACCTCCGCCTTCCAGGTTCAAGTGATTCTCCTGCCTAAGCCTTCCAAGTAGCTGGGATTACAGGCATGTGCCACCATGCCCCACTAATTTTGTATATTTAGTAGAGATGAGGTTTCTCCATGTTGGTTAAGCTGGTCTCTAACTCCCAACCTCAGGTGATCCGCCTGCCTCGGCCTCCCAAAGTGCTGAGATTACAGGCATGAGCCACCACACCTGGCCAATAAATTTGTACTTTTTAAATTTTAACAGTTGAGACAGGTCTCATTCTGTCATCCATGCTGTACTGCAGTAGTGTGATCACATCTCACTGCAGCCTCGACCTCCCGAGCTCAAGCGATTTTCCCACCTCAGCCTCCTGAGTAGCTGGGACTATAGGTACATGCATCCATGCCCAGCTAATTTTTCAGTTTTAGGGAATGAGATTTTTTTCGTGTTGCCCAGGCTGGTTTTGTGCTCTTAGGCTCAAGCCATCTGCTTGCCTCAGCCCCTCAAAGTGCTGGGATTACAGGAATGAATCACTACGCCTGGCAAGTTTGTACATTTAAACCAACAATTTGGTCATGGTAATCTATATTCTAATTATTTAAGGATTTGTATGTATATCCTCATGAGTGACATTACCTGTACTTTTATTTCCTATGCTCCTTTGTTGGACTTTGTTATCAAGTTTCCTCTAGCTTCATAAAATGGGTTGTGATGTAAAACCTCTTTTTCCATTCCCTGGAACTCAGGTCTCTCCAAGGCTGAGTAATGTAGGGCTAGGCTTTCCCATAATGAGCTTTTCTAGATTGCTTCTCTCAGGTTTGGACCCTACTTAAATAGCAGTGACAAAACAGGCAGCTCCAGGTACCTATCCCTTCAAACTTTATGAGGGTCATCTTCTCTGAAGATGCTTCTAATTATAGTATCAATCTGAAAGCTATCTGCTCCTGTTTGTCTGCTGATATTAACTCTCTGTACACAGAAAGTTAAAAAGTCACTGCTCTATTAATTTCCCTAGAGTTTGATCTGTGCTATGTGGCTGTGAATGGGCCAACTGACCCTAAAATGGTGTATAATTATGACAATGGCTCCATTTATCTTTAAAATAAGAGGAATTATTATAAAACTCCTATTTACTGGATGTGCACTATCTATGAGTTACTTCTTTGTGCTAGGTTTATACATGTGTGACCTCTTTAAATTCTCACGAGACAAGGCAGAATTTTCATGAAATTGATGGCTGACTCCAGTAAGAAGCAGATTTAGGGGGACTTCAATTTCTAAGCTCAAACTTTCACTTTTATCAAAGGAAAGCTTTTGAAAGTGTTAAATGTAGACGAACTGAGGGTGTATATGATGACTTTAGTTGTAATCTGATTTTTTTTTTAAATTACATATACAGAAGTGTTGGACGTAATGGAAGCATCTCCCAAAATGTGGTGCACAGACCTTGCATGGTGTCTCTAGGGCTTTCCACCCAAGATTTCCCCTGCTTTTTCTCTTGTTCTGACTGAAAAACAAAGTGCCTTGTCTGTGCTGAGACCCAGCCAGCTGTGTGTTTACCCAGCATGCTTGAACCCAAGCTGGAGCCTTGAACATTCTCAGGCGCTGATAAAGGTGTTTAAGTTGTTGCTCAAAATACTGAAAGAAACTAGCTCTGGCCCTAAACCAAATCCGTTAAACTCTCCTGTAAAACTCCATAACCTGACCCCCACCCCACTGTGGATATACCTAGGCACGGCATCCTTGTTGTCTGTTGTGAGGATGCTGTAGCCTACTCGTGAGTAAGTTCTCCCAATAAATGCTTTGGACTGATCATCCTGGTGTTTAGTGCTCCTTGGAAATCCTGACAGGCCCAGTCTCTGGACAGTCTGGGTCAGTCCCTTGTGGGAACTCTTCTACTTCTGCTTTTGGGGCGTCTCCAGCTGTGGATTTGGCTGGATGAAATCATTAAAACAAAAACATTTAAAAACTTTTTTCATGATAATGCGTTTATTATGTTACAGAAAATATAACACTAAAGCCATTTGCAACAGTTTGCAGGGAGACAGTTAAGAACGTGTACCACAAATTGCATGGCAAAATGCCACAACAGCCCCTACAAACACATCTGTCCTTCCAAGTTACTCAGAGGTGGGGAAGGAGCAGCCACAAATCTTTTTTTCTTCCACAAAATCCTCTGTTGGCTTGACAGTCAAGAGATTTCACTCAGAAGCCCCCCTTGCTGCCCAATTCCAGATCTCTACTCTTGTTACTATACACAAAGACAGGTTACATCTCTGAGCTCTTGTTTGTGTCTTCACAGTCCCCCACCCCAAGAAAACAGTTGTGCCAAAAAAAAAAAGTCCTACTCAGAATCCACCCTGCTTAGGGAGTGACAAGGGATCATAAACAGCACTGATTTCTCCCTCTTACAGCTGCTTAAAAATATTCCCTGATCCAAGAGGACTGAACATCTGTGGTTCAAGGAAAGAGTAAGGCTAAATGCAGGGTATCTTAATTTACACCAAATACATGAGGGGTCCCTTGGTTGTGGGGGTGGCAGAAAAGATTAGAAACTATATAGAAGAAAAGGAAAAGCAACCAGGAGAACTTGCTCAGGGAAAATTACCTGGGTCCTACCTACACTGTCTCCTTATAGACAATGGCATGAAAAAGCCATGGGTTTCCATCCTGGCTCTGACACACTGACCTTGCAATGGTGTAATGGTGGGAAAGGTTCTTACAGTCTTTGGGCCTGTTTCCTCACTTCTAAAGTAGGAATAACAATATTTACGATAAATGATTGCTATGAAGAATGAGATTCCAATACATATGGTGTTTCCCATGGTGGGGTATCATGTTCTGGTGGGGCAGACAGACACATAAACAGAAGAGCAGTTGAAGTGCACGCACACACACACACATACACACACACACGCACACAGTGAACGGGGTAGCTAAGAAGCAAGAGAAAAACAAGGAGAGGAGCATTGTGAGAGTGAAAGAGATCTTCTGAACTTTTCATATCCACTGATTGTTAGGTCCATCTACTTGATTCTATTCATACAAGGCTGAATGGCAGCCGGGCACAGAGGCTCACGTCTGTAATCCCAGCACTTTGAGGGGCTGAGGCAAGAGGATTGCTTGAGCCCATGAGTTCAAGACCAGCCTGGGCAACAAAGCAAGACCCTGTTTCTATTTTTTTTTTTTTTTTTTGAGACGGAGTCTCACTCTGTTTCTCAGGCTGCAGTGCAGTGGCTCACTGCAATCTTTGCCTTCTGGGCTCAAGCAATTTTCCCACCTCAGCCTCCGAGGTAGCTGGGATTACAGGTGCATGCTGCCACACTTAGCTAATTTTTGTATTTTTAGTAGAGATGAGGTTTCACCATGTTGACCAGGCTTGTCTCAAACTCCTGACCTCAAGTGTTCTGCCCACCTTGGCCTCTCAAAGTACTGGGATTACAGGCGTGACTCACCGTGCACAGCCTCTTTATTTTTTGAAGGCTGAGTGACAACTGTGCCTCACACTTGAAAACTAAAATAACCAGAATGGCAGTGTTGTGCTTATTCAAGAAGTATTTATTGAGCACAGTTTCTTTATCAGTTCATTTATACATGAGAAAACATCAGCGAATTAGCCAATGTAGCCTCTAACTGAGAAATGATCTGAGAAAGTAGCAGTGTCCAAGATTCATTATAAATGTAAAAGTGTTTAATATTTACAAAATACTGTAAATATTCACCATAAATACAAAAGTATAAAAGGGAATACATTGGTATTAGATGCTTCTGGACAAAGTGCGTGGTGAAGGGCACAAGCCTGCTATGACAGATACCCAAGACAAACTTCAGCTTGATCTTCCAGACTCACAGGATTCAGGAGCTGTTATACTCACAGTTATAGTTTATTTCAGTGAAAGGATACAGATTAGAATCAGCAAAGGGAAAAGGCGCATGGGGTGAAGTCCAAGAGTGACCAGAGGCAAGATTTTAGGTGTCTTTTCCCAGTGGAGTGGTACAGGGACATACTTAAATACTATCCCAGCAATGATGTGTGACAACACGTGAAGTATTACCGACCAGAGACGCTCACCTGACCCTTGGTGTTCAGGGTTTTTATTGGGAGTCACGTAGGCATGCCAAACTTGTGTAACTGACCTCAGCTACTTAGACTCTAGCCTTCCTGAGCAAAAACAGACATTCACCATGAATCGCATTGTTAAACAAACTTATCGGATCCTACTTGTACAGTGTGGCCCAAAGTCTCAGGCATAAAAAACACTCTTATCAGGCAGGCCTGCTGAGTTAACCCTTTCCTGCAAAACCTCTTCTAAGAGAACAGAAGTTTGCAAAGAGAGATTTCCTATGATCTCTCATCTGCAATGTATTATTTCCAGTAAACAAATTACTGGTTTAATAATGGCTACACTTAAGTAAGTGAGGAGCATGTCATCATCATCTCTCTCTCAACAGTGACAACAGCAGCAACAACAAAACAAAGCAAAATCCAACAACAAAAACTTGTCTGAGAATCAGCTGCTGGGAATCAGGCTCTGTGCTCTGGGCTAGAAAGGCTCTGAGGATCTAGGAATAATTTATGCAGGATAAGAGTTATCAAAGAGCTCAGAGTCTACTCCCAGGGGATGATGTGTGTGTTCTAGGTACTGCTTCACTGTAAATAACTTTTTATTTATTTATTTATTATTTTTTGAGACAGAGTCTCACTCTGTTGCCCAGGCTGGAGTGCAATGGAGTGATCTCGGCTCACTGCAACCTTCCCCTCCAGGTTCAAACAATTCTGCCTCAGTCTTCCAAATAGCTGAGATTGCAGGCGCCCATCGCGCCCCCCCCCCGCCAGTAATAGGTGTGTAGTGGTACCTCCTTGCAGTTTTAATTTACATTTCAACACATTAAGCATATTTTCTTTTTTTTCTCTCTCTCTTCTTTATCTTTTCTTTTTCTTTCTTTCTTTCCTTGATTCTTGCTCTATTAGCCAGCTGGAGTGCAGCAGCACGATCTCAGCTCACTGCAAGCTCTGCCTCCTGGGCTCAAGTGATTCTCCTTGCCTCAGCCTCCCGAGTAGCTGGGACCACAGGCGTGGGTCACCATGCCCCATTAATTTTTGTATTTTTAGCAGACACAGGGTTTTGCCATGTTGGCGAGGCTGGTCTCGGACTACCCATTAAAGGTGTCTGGAGTTGTCTTCTTATTGTTCAGGCTTTGGATCACAGACCTCTGTCAGGAATTGTGTGGCTGCATCAGAAGCCATGCTGAAGACAGGTTCTAGCCCCAATCAGCCAGGGCACCTGGCAGAGGAAATATTGACCTAGGCTACTGGGATTATTGTCCCAGGTAAGGCACATAGTTATTATATACAAATCATTCTATGTCACAGGGGATGAAGGCTTCAGGAGGACCACAAGCCTGCCCAACTCCCAGACTTGTCTGTTGGGTGTCATGACACTGAGACATCCCTGATGAATTCCGAAGAGAGATACCATTTCCCCCAGGCTGATAGGGCCAGAAATCTCAGGTCAATGCGGGCTATAGGCATCTAAAATTCCAGAACTCGCAGGATGAGTATTTGCAGAAGTTGTGGCACCTCCTCCTCCTTTACCAAAACTATCTGCTTTGGTATACTGGTAACAGCCATTAATTAGTTTTAAAAGTTTATTTATTTATTTAATTTTATTTTTTATTGCATTTTAGGTTTTGGGGTACATGTGAAGAACATGCAAGATTGCTACATAGGTACATACATGGCAGTGTGATTTGCTGCCTTTCTCCCCATCACCTATATCTGGCATTTCTCCCCATGCTATCTCTCCCCAACTCCCCACCCCCCACTGTCTCTCCCCTATTTCCCCCCAACAGACCCCAGTGTGTAGTGCTCCCTCCCTGTGTCCATGTGTTCTCATTGTTCAACACCCACCTATGAGTGAGAACAAATGATGAGTTTGTGTCCTTTGTAGGAACATGGATGAACCTGGAAACCGTAATTTTCAGCAAACTGACACAAGAACACAAAATAAAAGTTTATTTATTTTAAAATTGTAGTAAAGTACATATAATGTAAAAGTTACCAGTTACCATCATTGCTTCTTTCTTCTTTCTTTCCTTCCTTCCTCTTTCTTTTTTCTTTCTTTCTTTCCTTCCTTTCTTTTTCTCTCTTCTCTCTCTTTTCTTTTCTTTTTTTCTTTCCTTCTTCTTCTTTCTTTCCCTTCCTCCCTCCCTCCCTCCCTCCCTCCCTCCCTCTCTCTCTTTCTCTCTTTCTTTCTTCTTGCCCTTTTGCCCAGGCTGGAGTGTGGTGGCACAATCATGGCTCATTGCAACGTTGAACTCTTGGGCTCAAGTGATCCTCCTATCTCAGTCTCTTGAGTAGCTGGGACTAAAGGCATGAGCTACCATGCCCAGGAAAGTTTAAGAAAATTTTTTTAGATGGGCTCTTGCTGTGTTGCCCAGGCTGGTCTTAAATTCCTGGCCTCAAGCAATCTTCCTGCCTCAGCCTCCAAAATCCCTGAGATTACAGGTGTGAGTCACCATGCCCAGACTATTTTAGGCATTTTAAAGTGTACAGTACAGTAACATTAAGCACATTTACATAATCTATCATTTTCCAGAGCTTTTTCACCTTGCAAAACTGGAACTGTACCTATTAAACCGTAACTCCCTATTTCCCCTTCTGCCTCCCTCTTTCACTCCTGCTATTGGTTTTAGGTCTTTTCTTTGTTTTTTCTTTGTGTTTTTGATCAGTTTGGCTAGTTAGATCAATTCTATTAATCTTTCCAGGGAACTAGCTTTCGGTTTCATTGATTTTTTTCAATTGTTATTCTATTTTCAATTTTCTTGATTTCTTCTCTTATCTTTATTATGTTCTTCCATCAGCTTGCTTTAGGTTTAATTTATTTGTCTTTTTCTCATTTTGTAAGGTGGAAGCTTAGATATGAGGCTTTTGTTTCTATTTTCTCTTCCCATTGTCCAAACGCAAACTTTCATTTCTAACATAAGCATTTCATGCCATAATTTTTCCTCTAAGCACTGCTTTAGCTGCATGTCACAAATTTTGATATGTTGTGTTTTTTGTGTCATTTAATTCATACTATTTTCTAAAGTGCTGCGACTTATTCTTTGACTCATAGGTTATTTATAAATATGTTAGATTTCCAAACATTTGGAGATTTTTCTAGATATTTTTCTGTCATTGATTTCTGGTTTAGTTTCGTTACAGTTAGAGAACATCCTGTACATTATTTCAGTTCTTTTAAATGTGTTTAGATTTTTGTTATGACCTAGATAATCCAAGATTATCTCCACATGTCAATGCTTAACTGAATCATATCTTCGAAGTTCCTTTGCTGTGTAAGGTAATATATTCACAGATTCTGGAAATTAAGACATGGGCATCTTTGGGGGCCATATTCTTTATACCACACCCCCTTTCCCTCCCTAAGCCCTCTGTGGTGACTGTCACTGTCCCCACATTGGACCACAAAGGTGGACACAGATGGGGCCTATCTCTGTGAGTAGCAAGGAGAAAAATACAGCAGTGGTTGACAGCCACTAGAAATAATAATAATGGCAATGTTGATAATAACAGCTACCATTTACCCCAGGCTTGGCATGTGCCATTGCTTTGCAGGGATCATGGGCTCCACTATCCCCATTTTACAATGAGAAATCTGAGGTCCAGCGAGGTTCTATGATTTGCCTGGTGTCACGCAGATGGCAGGCAGCAGAATCAGGGTTAGTGCTCAGGCTTTCTCTGCAGCCTGTGCCCCTAAGCCCTACCTTAAGTCATTACCCCCAGGAATTGGGGGAGGCCTTTTCAGAGTGGATCATTCATGGAGCTAAAACTGTAGGATGAATTTTAGGAATTTGCTAGTGGCCAAATCGCTGTCACTTCTGGACCTGGACAGAGGCTGACTCCACCTTTCTCTCTCTCTCTCTCTCTTCCTCCCTCCCCCCTCCACACATGCACCATGGTGTCTTATATTCATGGTTTAACCTCTATTACTCAGGATTACTTACGAGTGGGGTGATTATCATGACCCTCAACACATGTGGGAGCTTGCATTACAGAAAATTCTGCAGCTAGTGTAGAAATATCCCACAACCCTGTCTCCCATTAAAGTGGTCTCTGTTGTTGAAGGTCAGCAGGAGGCAGTCAGGGGGAGTTAGTTTCTTGTGGGCATCTTGGGAATGGGTGAGCAGCAGACTGAATGGTGCAGGTGTCTGGACCAGGACTTCTGGGGCACCTCACTATATCTGTCCCCAAATCCCTACGCCTGCTGGCTACCAGGGTCTGTCACAACATCCCTGTTAGGGCAGAACTAGAAATCTCTCCCAGATCCAGATGAAACTCCAGACCCAGACTGGGAGTCCAGGGCAATTGGCCTAGGGCTGGAGGAGGCGGGGTGGGATTCCTGAAGGAGGCGCTGGGGCGAGTGTCGCCTCAGCTGGGTCTGTGAGGGCAGAGAAGAGATCCTTGGAGGGACAGGGGCAGCATGAGCATGGGGAGTGCCCCAACTGTGGTCATCGTGGCATTGGCATCTGGCTCTAGCTCTGCCCCACCCTGGCTGGAGGGCCTGAGCCAGGGACTTGCCTTCTCAGTGCCTCAGTGTCATCAGTGACAGAGGTGACAGGGTTTTCTTCCAAGGGTCCTGGTGGGGAGATTAAATGAGATAGCACATAAGAAGAGCTTACTTAGGACACTGCAAGTCAGCTCTGTGATGACCTAAAACAAAGCTGTTCTTTAAATTTAAGATTGATGCATTCTTGTTACGGCTCATAGAAAAAATAATTATTTAATTTAAAAATAAGTTTAAGTTGGAAAGCTTCATGACACTTTTACCGTATCTCATCAAATCTCAGATGCTATAGATGGTGTGTCACACTCATTGTAGGTAACCCTAAGAAAGAAAGAATGCTACAAATTGAACTATGACCTGCTGCCTTCTCACCCCAGTGACTGTATGATGCATTCCTAGTTTCAAATACATTAAAATATTTTAAGGCTGGGTGCACTGTCTCACACTGGTAAACGCAGCACTTTGGGAGGCCAAGGCGGGATGATCGCTTGAGCCCAGGAGTTCCAGACCAACCTGGGCAACATAGAGAGACCCCGTCTCCACAAAAAATAAAAAATTAGCCAAGCATGGTGGTGCATGCCTGTAGTCCTTGCTACTTGGGAGGATGAGGTGAGAGGATCATTTGAGCCCAGGAGTTTGAGGTTGCAGTAAGCTATGATCATGGCACTGCACTCCAGCCTAGGTGATAGAGCGAGACCCTATCTTAAAATATATATATTTATATATAATATAAAAATATAATTTAAAGTACATTTTAGAATTGATAACATATGACATTTTTCATTGCTTACTTTCACAGTTACCTTCTGTGGCAATTGTTTCTAATTTTGTATAGTGATAGAATCTTTTTAAAATATTTCATTTAAGAACAAAATCGATTTGATTTCAGGGACAATTTGAGATGGCTCTACTAGTCTGAATGGGATCAGAACAGGGAAGTCCCCTCAGGTGGGATAGTGAGTGACTGGAATTCAGGAACCACTGCTGAAGTCATGCTGCAGGCCATGCCTGGCCCCTCAGCCTCTCCCTGAGGAAGGAGACCCTTAATCCTCTTCAGTCTTCTACATTGCATCTCAAAAGGAGAAGTTAGAAGTCAGCCAGAGGAGGGACAGGTTGGTGCCACCAGCCAGTTTAAGGGTAAGACCCCTACTGCTAACCACAATCTCATCTATGGATCACGGATGTGGTATGAAGGAATCTTTCCAGAGGCATTGTTTTTACTTAAACATGATCAAACCCTCACCTAAATCACATACCCCACACCTACTTCATGGATCAAGACTCTTTCACATGTAATTTCTGGAGTTGTAAGCCCAGGAAGGGCAAGGATTTTCTTTGTTGGGGAGCTCAGGTGTTAGGCATCTATGCCACCACAGCTCCCGGCCGAATAAATCACCCCTTCCTTCCCAGTTCCGAGAGGTTTGTTTTGTGGCTTTTCCTGCTTCATCCCAACTGCTCAGAAGGACCTTCCTGGGGGCAGGTGCACAATCACACCCCATAGTGCCCACTCTGAGGATGGACGCCCAGGCTGAAATGGAAGAAACAGGAGTTAATCCACTGATTCAGCATCTGTCCAGGGATGCCCACACAATGTCAGGTGCATCCTTACTGCTGGAAACCTGGCAGCCACACAAGCATCACACAAATTTTCAAGCATCACAGTCTGGTGAGGGAGGCTGACACACAGGCACAACAAAAAGAAAAAGAAAAGGCATGGCAGTATGTAGTTACGAGGATGGAACTCTGGATCCAGATGGACTAGATTCAAATCCTGGTTCCATGATTTCCCAGCTGTGTGATCTCTGGCAGGTTACTAAACCTCTCTGTTTCTCAGGTGCGTCATTTGTAAAATGGAGGAAACAATGTTATCTAGTTTATTCAGTTATTGTGAGGACTATTAGGTGAGTTAATATTTGTAAAGAACTCAGAATGGGTCCTGACCTAGCATTAAATGCTCGATATGTGCCTGCTAATGAAAACACTTTAAAGCATTGAATTAGAAGTGCAGCCCATGAAGCTGGGCATGGCGGCTCACACCTGTAATCCCAGCACTTTGGGAGGGCGGACCACCTGAGGTCAGGAGTTCAAGACCAGCCTGGCCAACATGGTGCCACCCTGTCTCTATTAAGAATACAAAAATTAGCAGAGTGTGATGGCACACACCTGTAATCCCAGCTACTTGAGAGGTTGAGGCAGGAGAATCACTTGAACCTGGGAGGCAGAGGTTGCAGTGAGCCGAGATCATGCCACTGTACCAGCCTGGGCAACAGAGAGAGACTCTGGAAAAAAAAGGAAAAAAAAGTGCAGTCCTTGGAAGATCAAGAAGGGACATGGGGAAGAGGACATTATGTAAAGTGGGGATGCTGAAAGCACTACCCTCCAAAATTTGCTATGCTGATTTCATCATGTCTTTCTTAAAGTGTAGTCGTAGTGCTAAGTTCCCATCCCTTAGCAGAGGCCTTCTCCCTGTCCTCCATTCTGGATGCCACTCTTGTTATTGTGGCTCCAGGGTCCAAGATTTCCCTGTGGCTCCCAAGGGCCCTTCCTGAACTGATATGAGCCCCCTTTCCTTACCTGAAGTCCAGCTGGGCTTCAGGGCTTTACACAGGGCTCCCTGGAGGAGGTCTGTCTCCTCCCTGATGGTTAGGATCTGGGGATTCTGTCCTCTCATTGTCAGTCTGAATGAGCCTCTCATTGTATCTTCATCCAAGTCATAAAGGTAGTTGTCAGCCCACAGTATTTGTGAGTGAATAAATGAAGAATGACCAAATGAAGCAAAAAGAGATGGCTCACCCTCTCTCAAGCTCCTAAGCCCTCCCCAAGCCCAACCATCTGAGACAGGCTGTGGAGTGGTGTGTGGCCAGACCTCAGGTTAACAAAGCTGTCTTCCCCTCCTTCCATGGGGATGAGGCACTAGCTTCTTGGGACTGGACACACACACACACACACACACACACACACACACACACATACACACTTTTCCCTGCTTACAGTGTTGTCCTGTAAAAGGCATTCCCATTGCCCCCTGTCCCCTGCAGGTACACACAGGTCCCATCCATTCTGTATCATGTCCAGTGGGGGCCGGGGTGATGGGGGGCGAGGTCTGTGGTATAACATGAAACTCATCATTAATTTTACCCTGCAAATCATTGGCTATAAGTGGTCATTTAGAGTCTCCCCTACCCCAGGCCAGTAGTTTGCTCCTGACATCCTGCACATGTGCAAATGTTTTTTTTTTCTTTTTTTCCCTCCTCCTCCTCTTCCTCCTCCTCTTCTTCTTTTTGAGACAGAGTTTCACTCTTGTCGCCCAGGCTGGAGTGCAATGGCAAGATCTTGGCTCACTGCAACCTCTGCCTCCCAGATTCAAGCGATTCTTCTGCCTCAGCCTCCCGAGTAGCTGTGACTGGAGGCATGTGCCACCACACCCGGCTGATTTTGTATTTTTAGTAGAGACGGGGGCTTCTCCATGTTGGTCAGACTGGTCTCGAATTCCCGACCTCAGGTGATCCACCTGCCTTGGCTGCTCAAAGTGCTGATATTACAGGCGTGAGCCACCGTGCCCAGCGGGTGTTTCTTCTTTTAAGGTCACATTCTTACTAGTGGAATTGTTTAGTCAAAGGAGTCATTCATTCAACAAACACCTAATGACTTTCTACTATGTGGTGGGTGCTGTTCTATGTGTTGGGAAGACATCAGGGAACTAGAAAGCCACATGTGCCTGCCTTGATGGAGCTGAAATTCTTGTGAAGGATGTTCCAATTTTTATTTTGATAGACGCTGCCACATTGCTGTCCAATTACCAGCATCCTCAGCTCACTCCTGGAATGGGGGCTTTGAGGCAGGTGAAAAAACGCCTTGGCCTTTGCTCTCTGCATGATCTTCAGGGTTAGGACCTGGGTCGGGTGATCCATCTGGGGTCGTGAGTATGAAATGACAGGAGATGGGGAGGAAGGGTCCACTAGGGAGTAGGGAGGCGGAGAAGAAACGGTTTACAAGGTGAATGGAAGCCTCCTTGATCGCACCACTAGGGGGCCTACGGGAGGTAGAGACACAACAAATTAAGGACGGAAACAACCTGCCAGGCGTTACCACTGTTGCACTAGGCAGAGACAGAACAGTCAGTTCTGGGAGGCACCACTGGGTAGGGGGCTTGGCTCAAACCATTGTGTGTGTGTGTGTGAAACCCATGCAGGTGGTTTCAGCCCAAGCCCCGGAAGGAGGCAGGAATGACACTACCTTGACCGTCCGTAGCCCACACCCACCCTCTCGGTTCCCATCCCAGGCAGGCGCACCTGCTAGCAAGACCTTTCCTAGGCTGTAGTCCCAGCTCCTCGGGCTCCACCTCTCTTGGCTTTTTGACTTTGAAACTGTGTCTTGCTCGTGCAGAGGCACGCGATTGGATCTTAGCAGAGGGGAATGGGCCGCAAGGCTCGTTTTGGGATCTGATTGGTCAACGTGAGCTTTCATTTCTCCTAAGCTTTTTCCGCACGCAAAAGGGGCAAACTGCCGCACCTCAACTGGGTAGCGCACCGAGCTCCCATTGGCCGCTGGTTCGGCGAAAGCGCAACGATTGCTTGGCCAGAGTTCTGGGCTGCGGTTCTTGGGACTTTGGGGATGAGGTTCGAATCCCGTCTCCGTGCTTCAGTCTGTTCATTTGTCAAAGGGGCCAAAGATAGTAATTCCTGAAGTAGAATTCACAGATATCACTGGCTCATAGCCATGCTCTGCCTCTTAGTGCACGGATGATGGGGGCTGACTTCATGTAAGCTCCTGCAGTCTTGTGCTGCCCATTCACCCCTAAACTTAGTCACAAGCCCAGCAGGTGCCCCGGCCTTCACTCAGTCATTCTTGCAATGTATTCATTCATTCATTCATTCTCTCCATTGGTAAAATTGCATCGTTGGATTTGGGATCTAGGGAAACTTCGCAGAAGAAATTGTATTAAATAGAATTCCTGCCCTGGCGGAGGGCCCCTCATCCCAGGATCGCAGAGCAGGGGTTCCTTAGACAAGCCCAGTCGCCAGCAGCTGGTACTTCTGTGATGAAATATTTTCCCATGTGAGTTTTCTTTTTGCTGTTAATTCCAGAAGTACATTAAGGACGTGGAGCCAAGTTTAATATCTTGAAACGGTACAGCAATCTAGTATTTTTTTTTTTTTTTTTGAGACATAGTCTTGCTCTGTTGCCCAGACTGGAGTGCAGTGACACAACCTCAGCTCACTGTAACCTCTGCCTCCAGGGTTCAAGCGATTCTCCTGCCTCAGCTCCTGAGTAACTGGGATTACAGGCGTGCACCACCACACCAGGCTAATTTTTGTATTTTTAGTAGAGACAGAGTTTCTCCATGTTGGCCAGGCTGATCTCGTACTCCTGACCTCAGGTGATCCGCCTGCCTCGGCCTCCCAAAGTTCTGGGATTATAGGTGTGAGCCACCTTGCCTGGCCCAGCAATCTAGTTTTAAAAGATAACCTAAATCTTTATCTAAAAGCAATTAAAAATTCTTCTGTTCGCAGTGTCTGTTTCCAACGTTTCCTCTTGCAATGTACAGGAAAATGAGGAAAGCTACGTAGAAAAAAAAATGTAAATGGGAGGAAAAAAACAAACCCCAAAAGTGAATACAAGCATATGCAAAGGAACCTAATTCTTAATCAAAACCATAACCCTCAGAGAAGAGTATTCTTCCAGATAACTTTGAATATAGTTTCCTGGCTGTGTGTCAGTCTTGGTTATCACAGAGGAAGGGCTTCATGTGCACAGCCGTCATTATTCAATTTTATTTTCTTTTTGTCAAGAGTTCTGAACACTTCCTGTTTTTTTAAAATCAGGATGTTGGCATTTACCTGAAGTCAATTCCTCCAGGACAGGAGCAGCAAACTGTTAGCAAACAACCCGGACTGTTTTAAAATCAGTCCTTTGTTGGGAATTGCCTGGGAATACAAATCAGAACTCACAAGAAGGTGGCTGGAGGAATCTCACTTTTCTCCCTGGTCCCTTTACTTCTCCAGCCCCTGGAGTAGCCCAGGTGACTTGTTTGTGGCTTCTGGAGGCCATGCTTGTTACTAACCCTGTCCTAGGATCCCACGCTGAGCTCCGTCTTTTCATATCAAAGTGGCTGCTGAGAAGTCATGATTTGTGACTGCTTCTACTTGCAACTATCCTACTGGCCCTGTTATGGCTCTAAAACCAAACTCCTCTCCTGGGAAAAGCATAGAAATGGGACTGTTCACAGTGCTATTAGCAGCTATTAATAGCCTGACTGACCAGATGAATGAGTCACTTAGCACCTGTCTAAGGAGATGAGCCATTACCAGAGGGGTAATGAAGCATGAGTCCCTTTTGGTGGACAAGGGAAGGGGATGGAGGAAAAAGTCACAGAGATTTTCTGGGGACCCAGGTTGCAGTGCAGTTGACATTAGTAGAGGGGAAAGAAGAGGGTACAAAGGTGATGCCAAAAGGAAAAAGGGAAAAACCAGGAAGAAACACATCCTGTTTACAATTTTACATCTTTTAGAGTATATACTGCCCTTTCTCTGTTAGAGAGCCTCAACGTGTTCCCAAGGCAGGGTACCCGGAAAATAGCAGTTTTGCTGAGATAATAGTAAAGGCATCAATTAACCTCACACAGTTCTTATTTTTTTAAATTTTACTTTAAGTTCTAGGATACATGTGCAGAATGTGCAGGTTTGTTACATAAGGTATATATGTACCATGGTGGTTTGCTGCATCTATCAACCCGTCATCTAGGTTTTAAGCCCCAAATGCATTAGGTATTTGTCCTAATGCTCTCCCTCCCTTGCCCCCCACCCCCAACAGGCCCCTGTGTGGCATGTTCCCCTCCCTGTGTCCATGTCACACAGCTCTTAATAAAGAACTGATTATCTGTCCTATCCAGGAGTTTGCCCTCGTAACATTTCTATACTGCCTGTGAAATCTGTTGAAGTACACTTTTGAAAAAGTCAACAAGCGTGGTCCTAAGACAAATATGGAGTGAACACGTATTACAAGGTGCATTCTCTGGCAACTGTTGCTGAGATGGGGTTTGCTGGCAATACTTATTTATTTAGAGACAGGATCTTGCTATGTTGCCCAGGCCGGAGTGCAGTGGCATGATCTTGGCTCACTGCAGCCTCCAAGTCCTGGGCTCAAGTGATTCTCCAGCCTCAGTCCCCAAGTGGCTGGGACTATAGGTGCGTACAACCATGGCCGGCTAATTTTTTTTCTTTTTTTGAGACAGGGCCTTGCTCTGTCATCCAGGCAGAAGTGCAATGACATAATGGCTAATTAAACATATATATATATATATATATATTTTTTTTTTTTTTTTTGCAGAGATGAGAGTCTCTCTATTTTTCCCTAGCTGATCTTGAACTCCTGGCCTCAGGCGATCCTCCCGCCTTGGCCTCCCAAAGCTCTGGGATCACAGGTGTGAGCCACTGAGCCTGACAAGAACTTTAGTAAGCATCAGCACCTATGAAAAGGAGGGGAGAGAAGTATAACTGGGCAGAGGAACAAATGGAACTATGATGGAGAGTCCGACAGAGCCCTGGCTAGCTAATTTGGACGGGAGTCCCGGAGTAAGTGTCTTAGCTTGGGCTACTAGAACACATTAACCATAGACTGGGAGGCTCAAACACAAAGTATTTTTTTTCCTGTTCTGGAGGCTGGAAGTCCAAAATCAGGGTGCCAGTATGACTGGATTCTGGTGAGGGCCCTCTTGCAGTTGCAGACATGCTGACTTCATGTTGTGTCCTTGCATGGTGGAAAGAGCCAGCTAGCTCTCTGGCCTCTAATCCCATTAGCAGAATTCTCAGGACCTCCCACAGGTCACACCTCCTGACACTATCACATTGGGATTAGGGTTTCCACATGTGAATTTCAGTGGAGGGGAGAGTGTAGAGGAACAACCATTCAGTCCGCTGCAGTGAGTACTGCCCATCGAAGTGTCTTGTGTTAGGCCAAGATGGCACATCCTTTATTCCCCTCTACCCGGCCTCACTGAGTCCCTGCTTCTGGGCCATCTTAGGAAGCATGTGACCTCAGGCCAGGCAGTTTTCTGAAGCTGAGGCAGGCCCTGAAAGAACTTGAAGGGGGCCTGGGTGGTACAGGTTTATGTTTACATGGTCTGTTTCTCTACATATAGCCAGGGAGCTGTTCATCTAAATTGTGGTGGGCTGCTGTTCTTGCAGGGTAACTTAACAAAGGCGACTAGTGGGATGAACCATAGCCCTCGCCACTGGAGCTGGTCTTAGACAACTGCACTAGGAAAAGGAAAATATCCAGACTTTTCAAGAACTGTTGGACACAGGGTCTGAGTTGACATTGATAACTGGAGACCCAAAGTGTCATCGTGGCCCCTCTGTTAGAGAGGGGTGTACAAAGACCAGATAATAAATAGAGTCCTGGCCCAGGTCCACCTTATAGTGAGACTTTATGGTGCTTACAGTGGGGCAATGGGGCCGAGGTCCCAACTGGTGGCCATTTTACTGGTCTTTGAATGTATAATTGGGATTGACATAATCGGCAGTTGGCATAACTCCTACATTGGTTCCTTGACCTATGGAGTAGGAGCTGGAATGTGAGGAAGGCTAAGTGGAAACCTCTGGAACTGCCTGTGTTGGTTTCCTGGGGCTGCCATAACAAAGTATTACAAACTGGGTGGCTTAAATAACAGACATTCATCATGTCACAGTTCTGGAGGCCAGAAATCCAAAATCAAAGTGTTGTCAGGGCTGGTTCCTTCTGAGGGCTACGAGGGAGAATCTGTTCCCTGCGTCTTCCCTAGCTTCTGGTGGTTTGCTGCCAATCTCTGGCTTTCCTTGGCTTGTAGAAGTATCACTCCAATTTCTGCCTTCATCTTCACGTGGAGTGTGTGTGTGTGTGTTTGTGTGTGTGTGTGTGTGTGTGTGTGTCCAAATTTCCCCTTCTTGTAAGAATGCCAGTCATATTGGATTAGGGGCCCACCTGCTTTAGTATGAGCACATCCTAACTTAACTAATTTACATCTGTATTGCCTTTATTTCCATACAAGGTTACTTTCTGAAATACTGGGGGTTAGGACTCCAACATCTGAATTGCAGTGTGGTGGGGGAGCACTATTCAACCCATAGCACTACCCTCCACTCAGCAAGGATGAAAAGCAATATTGGATCCTGGGGGTATGGCTGAGATTAGCACCACCTTTAAGAATCTAGAAGATGCAGGGATGGTGACTCTCATTGTGTCTCCATCTAATTTGTCAGTCTGGCTCCTTCTGAAACTGGCTGTACCCTGAAGGCTGACAGTGCACTGCCACAGTTCAACCAAATAACAGTAGCCCCAGCAGCAGCCAGATGTTGTATCATTTCTAGGGAAGCTTAACCTGGCCTCAGGTCCATGGTGTGTGGCCTTCATTTTGTCAAATGCATGCTTTTCTATCCCTGTCAGAAAATAAGATCAAAAACCGTTTATAATCACACTGAATGGGAGACAATATTCATTTACAATTTTGTCCCAAAGGTATTTTAACTCTCCTATCTTCTGTCATAAAACTCTCCTACCTTCCATACAAGGGGATCTGGACTGTCTGGATACCCCACAGAATATCATATCAAGTCATGATATTGATTATATTATGTAAGAGGGGGCTAGCACAATGAAGGACTTGGTAAGACACATGGGCTCCAGAGGGTGGGAGATGAACACTGAAAATTCAAGAACCTGCCACGTGCCTACAAATGTTAAGAGTTAAGTGGTCTAGAGTTCAGTCCTAGAACATTCCCTCCAAAGTGAAGGACAGGCCGGGCACGGTGACTCATGTCTGTAATCCTGGCAGTTTGAAAGGCTGAGAGGGTCAGATAGTTTGAGGTCAGGAGATAGAGACAAGCCTGGCCAACATGGTGAAACTCTGAAGCTGGGCATGGTGTTGCATGCCTGTAATCCCAGCTACTTGGGAGGCTGAGGCAGGAGAATCGCTTGAACTCAGGAAGTGGTGGTTGCAGTCAGCTGAGATTGTGCCACTGCACTCCAGCCTGGGCAACAGTAAGACTCTGTCTCAAAAGAAAAAACAAAAACCAAAAATACCCCACAAAGTAAAGGACAGACAGTTGCATCTTGCATCTCCCACCATGAAGGAGAGACGATGCCTTGTGGGCTTCATCAGATTCTGCAGCCAGCAAATTTGACACATAGGAATATGGCTCTGGCCCATATATCACGTGGTATAGAAGACTACCAGCTTTAAATGGAACCCAGAGCAAAGGGGCTCATAGCAGGTTCAGGATGCAGTTCAAACAGCTCTGCTGCTTGGGCCATGTGACCTGGCAGCCACTAGAGTGTTGGAAGTATCAGTGGTGGGAAAAGATGGTATAGAATTCGTAGGAAGCCCCAGTGGATGTATCCCAGCTCAGACTTCTGCAGTTCTGAAGCAAGCCTATGACATCTACAGTGGAGAATTATACATTAAAAAAACAAAACAAAACAAAACATAGGCCCTGCACAGGACACAGTGGCTCATGCCTGTAATACAAGTACTTTGGGAGGCCGAAGTTGCAGTGAGCCATGATCATTCCACTGCACTCTAGCCTGGGCGACATAGCGAGACAATGTGTGAATTAATCTTTTTAAAGGCCCAGGCAAATCCTGACACATGGATGAACGTGGAGGAAATTATGCTAAGTGAAATAAGCCAGTTGCAAGAGAACAGACACTATATAATTCCACATAATTTGAGGTACCTAGAGTAGTCAAAGTCATAGAGACAAAGCTGAATGGTAGATGCCAGGGGCTGAGGGGAGTGGGGAATGGGGAGTTGTTTAATGGATATAGAATTTCAGTTACGCAGCTGGGTGCAGTGGCTCACACCTGTAATCTCAGCACTTTGGGAGGCCAAAGTGGGTGGACTGCTTGAGCCCAGGAGTTCAAGACTAATCTGAGCAACATGGCGAAACCCTATCTCTATCAAAAATACAAAAAAATAGCTGGGTGTGGTGGCACAGTCCTGTGGTCCCAGCTACTTGGGAGGCCGAGGTGGGAGGATTACTTAAGGCCAGGAGGCAGGCAGAGGTTGCAGTGAGCCGAGATCATGCCACTGCACTCAAGCCTGGGCAACAGAGTGAGACCCCATCTCAAAAAAAAAAAAAAAAAGAGAGAGAGAGAGAGAAGAATTTTAGTTATGCAAGATGAAAAGGTATTCTGGAGAGCTGTTTCACAACAATGTAAATCTAGTTAACACCACTGAACCATACACTTAGAAATGGTTAAGTTGGTAACAAAGAAGAAATTTCTTATAAATTTATTATGGATACCAATTAAGTTGGTAACAAAGAAGAAGAATCTTATAAATAAAAATGGTGAACATTGTTCCTGCTATCAAAAAAAAGGTCCTGATGGACTGTGGTAGAGATGGAATGCTTGGCACTGAGACATCATGCATCTGAAGCTGCTGGTCACGAGCTGGGATTCTAAATGCAAACAAAGAGGCCCTCTGCTGTTCACACCTGGCTTTTAGTTGTTTGTCGCAGTCCAGTCATCTGAATTGCATTATCTTTCTGTAGAGCATCAGTGGTACTTTGTAACAGCCATCAGTGCTTTTATCCTTAGAACCTTTTGTCTACTGTTTGCCCCAAATATCTCTAATAGTAGATAGTGTATCAAAGAAAGGCACATTCTACCTACAGAATTCAGTAGTTCCTCGGTGAGCCTGTTAAACAGTGCTCCAATATGGCATTAAAAAGACACTGTTGCTTGAACCCAGGAGTTTGAGGTTATAGTGAGCTATGATCATACAATTGCCCCTGAGGGCTCTCCACTTGCTCTATTTCCAAGTTTTTGGATAAGTTTTATTACATCTCTAAGGCAGAATGTCCCCTCTCTGGTGCTGAACAGTCAGCCTCTTCCCCTCATCCTTTACACTTGTCCTTGGAATTGGATCTTTGTTTTGTCAGGAACTGGTTACTGTTTTCCAGGAGCTTTGAAGAGTTGAATACAATTGCTGTCCATGGTACGCCATGGTTTCCTTGTCTCCTTTTCTTTTCTTTTTTCTTTTTTTTCTTTTTTATTGCATTTTAGGTTTTGGGGTACATGTGAAGAACATACAAGATAGTTGCATAGGTACACACATGGCAGTGTGATTTGCTGCCTTCCTCCCCTTCACCTATATCTGCCATTTCTCCCCATGCTATCTCTCTCCAACTCCCCACCCCCCGCTGTCCCTCCCCTATTTCCCCCCAACAGACCCCAGTGTGTAGTGCTCCCCTCCCTGTGTCCATGTGTTCTCATTGTTCAACACCCGCCTATGAGTGAGAACATGTGGTGTTTGATTTTGTGTTCTTGTGTCAGTTTGCTGAGAATGATGGGTTCCAGGTTCATCCATGTCCCTACAAAGGACACAAACTCATCGTTTTTGATGGCTGCATAATATTCCATGGTGTATATGTGCTACATTTTCCCTGTTCAGTCTATCATTGATGGACTCACCTTAAGAAAGACTCATTTGCATGTTTGTTGGACATTTATATATTTTTCTTCTTTGAGCATTGTCTATTCATGCCCTTATCCCACTTTTTCATGGGATTGTTTATAATTTTCTGGCTGATTTGTTTGAGTTCATTGTAGACTCTGGATATTAGTCCTTTATCAGATGTATAGACTGTGAAGACTTTCTCCCACTCTGTGGGTTGTCTGTTTACTCTGCTGACTCCTTTTGCCATGTGAAAACTCTTTAGTTTAATTAAGTCCCAGCTATTTATCTTTGTTTTTATTGCATTTGATTTTGTGTCATTGGTCATGAAATCTGTGCTGGGGCCATGTCTAGAGGGTTTTTCCAATGTCATCTTCCAGAATTTTTTTTAAATTATAGTTTAGGTTCTGGGGTACATGTGTAGATCGAGCAGGATTGTTGCATAGGTATACGCATGCCATGGTGATTTGCTGCATCCATCCCCCATCAACTATGTTAGGTATATATCCTAATGTTATCCATCCTCAATCCCCACATCCCCTATTACCCCTCCTCTAGCCCCCCTCAGCCCCACCAGGCCTCTGTGTGTGATGGCCCCTCCATATCCATGTGTTCTCATTGTTCAACACCCACTTATGAGTGAGAACATGTGGTGTTTGGTTTTCTGTTCTTGTGTCAGTTTGCTGAGATTGATGGTTTCCAGATTCATCCATGTCTCTGCAAAGAACATGAGCTCATCCTTTTTCATGCCTGCATAGTATTCCATGGTGTATATGTGCCACATTTTCTTTATCCAGTCTATAATTAATGGGCATTTGGGTTGGTTCCAAGTCTTTGCTATTGTAAACAGTACCACAATGAACATATTTGTGCATGTGTCTTTATAATAAAACGATTTATAGTTCTTTGTGTATATACCCAGTAATGGGATTGCTAGGTCAAATGGTATTTCTATTTCTAGATCCTTGAGGAATCACCAAACTGTCTTCCACAATGGTTGAACTAATTTACACTTCCACCAACAGTGTAAAAGCGTTTCTATTTCTCCACATCCTCTCCAGCATCTATTGTCTCCTGATTTTTTAATGATCGCCATTCTAACTGGCATGAGATGGTATCTCAAGGTGGTTTTAATTTGCATTTCTCTAACGACCAGTGATGATGAGCATTTTTCATATGTTTGCTGGCTGTATAAATTTCTTCTTTTGAAAAGTATCTGTTGATATCCTTTGCCCACTTTTTGATGAGGTTGATTGTTTTCTTCTTGTAAATTTGTTTAATTTCTTTGTAGATTCTGGATATTAGCCCTTTGTCAGATGGGTAGATTGCAAAAATTTTCCCCATTCTGTTGGTTGTCAGTTCACACTAATGATTGTTTCTTTTGCTGTGCGGAAGCTCTTATGTTTAATTAGATCCCATTTGTCTAATTTGGCTTTTGTTGTCATTGCTTACAAGCATTCCTATGCACCAATAACAGACAAACAGAGAGCCAAAGCATGAGAGACCTCCGATTTGCAATTACTACAAAGAGAATAAAATACCTAGGAATACAACTAACAAGGTACATGAAGGACTTCTTCAAGGAGAACTACAAACCAGTGCTCAAGGAAATAAGAGATGACACAAACAGATGGAAAAACATTCCATGCTCATGATTAGGAAGAATTAATATGGTGAAAATGGCCATACTGCCCAAAGTAATTTTTAGATTCAATGCTATCCCCATCAAACTACCATTGACCTTCCTCACAGAACTGGTAAAAACACCTTAAACTTTACATGGAACCAAAAAGAGCCTGCATACCCAAGACAATCCTAAGCAAGAAAAAAAAAAAAAAGCTGGAGGCATCATGCTACCCGACTTCAAACTAACAGTACAAGGCTACAGTATTCAAAACAGCATGGTACTGGTACCAAAACAGAGCTATAGACCAATGGAACAGAACAGAGGCCTCAGAAGCAATGCCACACATTTACAGTCATCTGATCTTTGACAAACCAGACAAAAACAAGAAATGGGGATAGGATTCCCTGTTTAATAAATGATGTCGGGAAAACTGGCTAGCCATGTGAAGAAAATTGAAACTGGACCCCTTCCTTACACCTTATAAAAAATTAACTCCATGTGGATTAAAGATTTAAACACAAGACCTAACACCATAAAAACCACAGAAGCAAACCTAGACAATATCATTGAGGACATAGGCATAGGCAAGGACTTCATATAGAATTTTTATAATTTCTATAATTTCAAGTCTTAGATTTAAGTCCTTAATTCATCTTGAGTTGTTTTTTGTATAACATGAAATATGAAGGTTGAGTTTCATTTTCCTACATGTGGCTAGTCAATTATTCCAGTACCATTTGATAAAAAGAGTGTCCTTTCTTAACTTTATGTTTTTGTTTGCTTTATCAAAAATCAGTTGGCCGTAAGTATGTGGGTTTATTTCTGGATTCTCTATTTTGTTCCTTTGGTCTATGTACCTATTTTTACACCAGTATTATGCTGTTTTGGTGAACTATGGCCTTAGAGTATAATTTTAAATTAGGTAATGTGATGCCTTCAAATTTGGTCTTTTTGCTTATTCTTGCTTTGGATGTGTGGGATACTCTTCAGTTCTATATGCTTTTTTTTTTTTAGAATTGATTTTTTCTAATGATGGGATGGTGGCAGTTTGACCTAAATCATTCTATGAAGCCAATATCACCCTAATATCAAACCAAGAAAGAGCCTAACCAAAAAAAGAAAACTACAGACCAATATCCCTGATGAACATAGTTGCTAAAATTCTTAATAAAATACTAACACTGAATCCAACAACTTATCAAAAAGATAATTTAGCATGATCAAGTGGGCTTCCTACCAGGGATGCAGGGATAGTTTAACATATGTAAGTCAACAAATGTGATACAGAAAATAAACAGAATTAAAAACAAAAATCACATCATCATCTCAATAGATGCAGAAAATCATTAAACAAAATCCAGCATTTCTTTATTATTAAAACTCTCAGCAAAATCAGCATACAATGGACATATCTCAATGTAATAAAACCCATCTATGACAAACCCACAGCTAATATAATACTGAATGGGGAAAAGTTGAAAACATTCCCTCTGAAAACTGGAACAAGACAAGGATGCCTACCTTTACCACTCCTCTTCAACATAGAACTGGAAGTCCTAGGCAGAGCAATGAGACAAGAGAAAGAAATAAAGGAATACAAGTCAGTAAAGAAGAAGTAAAATTGTTGCTGTTTGCTGATGATATGACCGTTTACATAGGAACCCTAAAGATTCCTCCAGAAAGCACCTAGAACTGATAAAAGAATTCAGCAAAATTACCAGATAGAACTGATTAAAAAAAAAAAACAGCAAAGTTTCTGGATACAAAATTTATGTACACAAATCAATAGTTATTCTATAAACTAAAAGCAACCTAGCTTGCAATCAAATCAGTAACTCAACACCTTTTAAAATAGCTTCAAAAAATAATAAAATACTTAGGAATATACCTAATAAACGAGGTTAAAGATCTCTACAAGGAAAACAACAAAACACTGCTGAAATAAATCATAGACGGCACAAACAAGTGGAAACACGTCTCATGTTCATGGCTGAGTAGAATCAATATTGTGAAAATGACTATACTGCCAAAAGCATCTTTCTATTTTCATTTACTAAAATTCCATTCCCTTCTTTCTTTGTGACAGTGGTTATGAGCTGGGCTACTAGCCTCTGGGGCCATGCTGAGAGAAAGCACAAGCTGAAGAGCAGACAATGCTGTGTCACTATGAATCACTACCTGGGAAATGGAAAGGCACTTCACTACAAAATGAAGGAAGAGTTTACAGGTTTTCTCACAGTATTAAATTTTAAGAAGATCATCTCCCAGAGCTATGTCTTTAGGTGCTTTCCAAAGTGTAAATAAAGCTCAGACCAGTGCGGAGAATTTCCTCATCATGGTCTCAAGACACAAATGACTGCCTAAGGAAAGTAAGGTGCTGGGCTGAACAGTGAGTTGACTCAGCTTTCCAGGAGAATGAAAGTTATGTGACCAGTCCAAAGCTAACACGAATTGGAAGCAGTGAGAAGGAGGTCAGTGGTAACAAAATTCTCATGAAGGAGTAAAGTAGGCAAGGAAAAGAGATCTCAGGGAAGAATGTTACTAGTCAGTACTGTCCAATATCAACTTATGAGCTGGACTTTGCTTTAAGGCTGGGGGCTTGTTTAACATTCTTCAGAAAACTATGAGAAATGAGAAATTTTGTTGTTGTTGTTGTTGTTGTTGTTGTTGTTTGGATACCCTCTTTAACCTCACAACTTTGCTCCCTAATCTCAGTCACCAAAGTATACTGGGCTTTGGTAAGCTATAAATAGAAAAAGGTATAAGTTGCTTAAAAACAGCTTTAGTGTTTCACAAACCAATTTCTCACTTTTTCCATCAGAAACATTAGAGTTTTATGTTTTCTAGTCTATGCTGAGAAAATTTTCTCCATGTTTGAATATTTGGTTTACATATACTTATTTTCTCAAAAAACTAAAAATTACCCCAAACTCCATATCAACCAAGTTGTTGAGTAATCCACTCCCTTTTTATGTTTTCCCCTTTGCTGAACTAAAAGTGGTATTCATGACATTAAGATCCTATGAAATTTTTTCCCCATTAGAATTAATTTATGTGTAAGAGGAAAGGGGTGAGTAGAGTCACTGAACTCACCCATTGCCTAAATGAGGCTTGAGCTTTGGCATTCTGGCACAAAATGAAGTTGAGCTGACCCATCTCTGAGGTTAAGGCTTCCTGGCTATTGTGTTCAAGAGGGTATGAATTATCAGTGACAATTTGCTGAAGAATATGTTAGGGTATTCTGTGCTGATAGAGAAGA
Organism: Cheracebus regulus; assembly: GCA_963574635.1. Taxonomy (NCBI): domain Eukaryota; kingdom Metazoa; phylum Chordata; class Mammalia; order Primates; family Pitheciidae; genus Cheracebus; species Cheracebus regulus. The sequence continues at coordinate 6,923 of CAUYQU010025304.1, read as the reverse complement.
GTGCATAAACTTTGAAAAAATATGTACTTGAGAAACATAAAGGAAATGAGAAGATTGGAAGAGATAAATGGATTTACAAATAATACTCGTAATGATAATTGAAATAATGACAGGAGAGGGATAGTAAAGAAGTGAAAGGTGAAAAGTTAAAGGAGGTATCTTTCTGCTTATATGTGCCTTACTTGGCTTTCTGATGTTGGGACCAGTTGTTTTCTGTGTAATAAGGTTGGATTATTCAGGTCCCATGAGTTCTAGGAGTTGGGGTACCTAAGGAAATACTACTAGATCATAAAATTTTGTCCTCATGGTCAACTGATGAGGCTTATCCCTGTGGAAACTTTTCCCGTGTCACTTACATTAACCTCTAGATAAGAGCTATATATCCTCCCACCTAATGCCCATAGAAAATATTTGTGGGCTCTCTATTGCCAAATGTCATCCTGGAGACCAAGACCCCATGAAACACAACAGAGGGCTCTCTGATCCCATCTCAGCTACACAAGAATTTTTAAAATCCAAACCTCTAAGGTAAATGTGGTATAGCACTGCAAAAAAAAAAAAAAAAGTGAGGGGGGGCTTTATTCCATGTGGCCTAAAACTACTCTGGAAAGCTTTCTGTCACTCTATCAGTTAACATGCTTATACAAGTATTTTATTCACTTCCTTTCACTAACTCCATGGCTAGATACGTTGCTAAAGTAGCTCCTTCATTGTAAGAGCTTGAGAGCTATTGACATTGCAAATAAGAAAAAAGACTTTAAAGTTAAACTCAGTCTCTAAGGTAATGTGTTTGTGTAGAACCAGAAGGAGAATTAAAGAAAACAGTAGAACTTCAACTCAAGGCCTTCACATTGCTCCTAGGATTATGGCTGATTACACATTCTAGGTCTTAAATAAATGTCATTATTTCATTTGAAATTAAGTGGCAATATTCTTTTTCTCACTTGTCCTCAGAATATTTAGTGAGATCAATTCATTTATCCAGCTACCTTTGTTCCTTGATTTACTTAAGTAACATTAATTTATTGGTCATTGTATTGATAGCATTCATATCAGTGACAGCATTTTAACATATTAAAAATAAATTAATCTTTACCAAAGCAGCATGGGTGAAATAATAAATGAAACAACACAAATAATTTCAGGTAAGTAAAAATGTTTATGATGAGGGAAACAAAAATTCAAACAGTCTCACTGTAAGAGTTTCATAAAAGATAACAATGAGTTAAAAGGTTTTGGTTTGGAACCTGATTGTGAAGGAGTTAGAATGCCAGACCAAATTTAGACTTTACCGAAAAGGTAATAAATACCTATTGATCTTTGGGGTTTTCAGCAGATGACAACTTGAAAGTAGCAGTGTTTTAGGGAAAAAAAATCATCATGGAAAAATGGCTATACAGAATGATTGATAAGGAGAAGATACAGAAGATAGATTAGAAAAGTCATTGCAGAAATCCAGGCAAGAGGAAACAGGGTACTAAATTATATTGGAGAGATTGAGAATAAATCAGAGGAGACAGATAGAAACTTCTTGATAAAAGAAATAGCAGGACTTGTAGCTTCCACTTTTCTGACTGTATCAATAAAGATTGGTGACTTGTCCATCTGAGGACCATGGGATAATTCTCTTAGGTTCTGCTAGCCTCAACCTACTATCAGATATGAAGAGCCTTTGGTAAATATTAACTTTTCAAATTTACTAGGAAAAGGTGGAAAACCACTATCTCTTGGGTAACTTATGAGGTTGTGTAAGTGCTCTATTTATTAACAAGAAAATTAAACTAAATTCACAGTTATGGGCTTTTGCTGGTCAATTTTTGATGTGCTTGACAGGATCACCTTATTTGTGCTGGAGCACCTTATTTGTGCTAGAGTTTAAGTTTTTACGTCAACTCTTTTGGGGAGAGAGAAAATTAAAAATATATTCATTAGAAAAGCTTGTAACATGGACATTCAAGGGAAAGATTGATCTAGAAGAGATGAAGTAACACATTATAGGTCTGTTACAATGTGTCTCATTACACATGGCCACTTCAGAAGTATAGCTGGTACTGCCAGAAAGTACAATATACCCAGTAAATAATAATTGGAATGCTCAGGCCCACAAAGTCACCTGTCTAGAAGAGAAAATGTAGACCAGCTCATGAATCTCTGCAGAACAATAACCACCAAATGGCCTCTGGAAATGACATCCAATCACCTTCTTTGAGGTAACTTAGATTCTTGAGCTAGCTATGCCATTTTTCTTCCATTATTGGTCAATTGCCTAAGTCATTATTGAGAATCTGCCATGACCCAGCTCTATACATTATAGGAAAATGATATCTCATAGGAAATATGTGAAGTGGCAGCCAACTGATTTAATGAATTGTCCTTCATTTTGAATATTACTTTCTTTCCAACAATACAAAATGGTCCAATGTCAGAATATTTTTAGATACTCTCCTTTCTTTGTGACAGGATTCATTCTATATTAAAATCAGCTAAGCTGGAAGTTTGAATAATCTTTTAATATGGTATGATTGTTTCCCCACCTACTCAAATCTCATCTTGAATTGTAGCTCCTATAATTCCTACATGTCTTGGGAGGGATCTAATCAGAAGTAATTCATGATAATGAATAAGTCTCATGAGATCTGATGGCATTAAAAAGGTGAGTTCCCCTACACAATCTCTCTCTCTTGCCTGTTGCCATACAAGACGTGTCTTTGCTCTTACTTTGCCTTTTGCCATGACTGTGAGGCCTCCCTAGTCATATGTAACTGTGAGTCAATTAAACCTCTTTGTTTTATAAATTACCCAGCCTTGGGTATGTCTTTCTTAGAAGCATGAGAACAGACGAATACATCTTCTAACCCTTCCTCTGCTTATATGTATCTTTTAAGATTTATTTGAGGGTAATTCTACACACACACTCACACACACACACACAAGTTAAGTAGACAATTCTGCAAAGAATATAAACAAAGATAGCCAATGAGAAGAAAAATTGGAACACTCATACACTGCTGATGGGAAGGTAAAATAGTGTGGTCATATTGGAAAACAGTCTAGCAGCTTCCCAAAATCACAAATTGACCCAGATGTCCTATAAGTATGTACATAGGAAAATTGAAAACATATTCACACAGAAATATTCTGTGCAGTAAAGTTAATATCAGAATTAGTCATAACAGCCAAAAATTGAAAAAACACTATCAATCCATGAACTGAAAAATAAAATACCATATATAATTAGAATGGAATACTACATAGCCATGAAAAGTAATGAAGTACTGATACGTGATACAACGTGGATGAACTTTGAAAATATTCTAAGTAGAAAATGCCAGTCACAAAACACAGCACTTTTTTACTTACATTTCTCCAGAGAAACAGAAAAAACAAAGTGTGTGTGTGTTTGTGTGTGTGTGTGTGTGTGTGTGTGTGTGTGTGTAGAGAAAGAGAGAGATTGAAAGAGGAAAGAGGAGAGAGATTTTGAGTAACTGGTTTACATGATGGTGGAGTCTTTGAAAAGTCAAAATCTGAAGCATAGACCAACAGGCCAGAGACCCAAGAAAGAGATACAATTCAAATTCAAAGGTAGTCTGCTGGAACAATTCCATTTTGCTCAGAATAAATCAGTTTTACTTCTACTAAAATATTTAACTGATTTAAAAGCTCACCAAAATTAGAGGGTGTAATATTTTTTACTCAAAGTCTACCAATTTAAATGTTAATCATATCCAAAACATACCTTCATAGAATCTTACAGAATAATGTTTAAAAAAATATCTGGGCATAGTGGCCCAGCTGACACATAAAATTAATCATCACAGCCACATATTAAATGATTTCCTTTATATAAAATGTACAGAAAATACAAATTCATAGACACAGAAAGTAAATTAGTTGTTGCCTAGGGCTTTGGGGGATTTGGGAATTGGGAACTGACTGTGAATGGGTACAGGGTTTCATTTGGGGGTGATGAAAATGTTTTCAAGTAATTCACATGCACAACTCATTGAATATACTTAAAATCACTAAACAGTACACTTTAAATACATTATTTGTATGGTATATGACTTATGTTTTAATAGAGATGTAATTTATAAAAGGAGTCATGCTATAACCCTGCTTTGCTTCATGTAGGATGTCCAGCCAATTTACTCACCCCTAAACACACCTTCTGAAGTCGCATCTGTTTCCATATTTTTGTAATTTAAAGAAAAATTATCATTTACAAACTACCTTTTAAAATAAGTATTTTTTACTCAATAATAGTAGTACTGTCAGACTTAGCTAACATTTATTGCACACTTACTATGTGAAAGAGACAATGTTCAGTACATTCAATTCAATTTATTCAATTCTCACAATAATCTCACAGCTCAATTCTCACAACCTAAAAAATTAAGTTGCCATGTCCACTTAACTGACTTCAGCATTAGTCATGAGGCAGAGACAAAATCAAAAATGAAGTCTATTTGATTCTAAAAGCTGCACTCTTAAATATAATCTCATGCTTCCAAACACTTTTCAACTGCCAAAACTTCTAAGTTTGCACAAGAAACAAAACTCAGAATTTTAAAATTCTCTCAATAAAGAATACTTTTTTCAACTCTTGTTCTTGACTATCTTTGAAACTTAGATCAAAATTCAACTCCTCCAAGAAGCCTTCCATTATTATTCCCTAGTGCTGCTTCATTTATTTATCTTTTCCTAAAATTTAATCATACTGCCTTCCATTTTGTTGCATATATCTTTGCAAATTTTTTTTATAACTTTTGATATATAGTCTATTATCTTTTGAAACATTTATTGAAGGCCTACTATGAATAAGATACTGTCCTGGATTCATGAATGAAGTTTATGGAAAAAGCAACATGACCAAATATTTCTTTACTCTAAATGCATACAAAATATACAGATGTGCATGTTTACATTTTTAATATTAAAATGTTGATAACACTACCATGTTGGATATAATTAATTTACAAATAGCTACAGGCTATAATAGCTTCTGAAACCTAGACAATTATAATAGCCAGAGAAGCCTTCCTGGATGAGAACTGGTATGAACTATGTCCTGAAAAATGGACATGATTTAAACAAGCAGAAGGAAAGTAAAAGCCCATTTTAGGCCAGGAGACAACTAACGTTAATGATATAGGTTGGAGAACGTTCAAGAAATATTTGGATGAAAGCACATTTTGAAGCAGAAACTATATCTTTTGAATTATATGAAGATTAGTCTAAACTTACAATGAAGTGATGTCAGATAATGAAGAACCTGCATAGTAGTTTCAATAATTTAGAATTGATTCTGTAGATAAGTTCTGTAGATAGAATCAATTCTGTAGATAGAATTGATTCTGTAAATCATTACAGTCCTCACAACCATCTCATAAAAGATGTGCCCCAAACTTGTTTGTTTATTTATAAATCATATTTACATACTATTATACTAATGCATTGCATGTATTAAAACTGAACATAAAATAAAATTTTAGAAGTGTAATCTAAAATAAATAACATGAAGTTTCTAATGTTTTCTTTCCTTTCCCTGGTATATTATTTTGCATAATCCCTGGGACACACACACTCCAGGTTGATAACACTGCTATAGGATATATAGAGAATATTTCTGGGACATTGACAACATCAATGAGGATGCAAGATTGCTTGTAAAAGATGGGCGACAAGAAGGATGCGTCTATAACAGCATCAGCAATAACAACATCTTAAACCAGGATGATAGAAGTGAAAGTGGAAAAAAGGGATAGATGTAAAGGGCATTATTAAAGCAGAATTGACAGGGTTGTTGAGTAATATGGAGACAAAAAATGGGAAATATAGAAAAACACTGAAATTTCTACCCCAGAACAGAAGCTTTTGGGGAATTTTCAGATTCCAGGTGCAAACTCTCACCCTGAAGGGAAAGTAAGTCCCATTCTAGATGTGTTATTTTGGGCACACCTGTAAAATAGATAGCTGGGAAAAGTTTCAGAACAATCTTCTTGAAACTTATTTTGTCTACCTCCACATCCCATGAATGCACGCTAGGGTCTAACACACCAGGTGGAGGTGGACTCTGTGTTTGTCATGGAAACCTCCCAGATCTCAGCTCTAACACCTAATTTGCAATCTATACTCCTCTCTTCAACAGCTGGTACTATGTGCCTTGACCCTTTGGACCTTGTGCCTGCAAATGATACTTAGTATATTCTTCTCTTCCAGATTTTAACAAATGTGTTGCTTCACCCATTTTAAACAATCAATATTGCAGAAGATTCAAGTTACTAAAATCAGAAATAAAAGTTAGGATACCAGTACCAATTTTTTAAAAAATAAGACAGATTACAAAAGAGTGGTATTGAAAACGTTTACAATTAAAAAGAAAGATAATCTAAACGAAATGGTCAAATCCCTAAAAACATATGACCTACCAAGGGTAAAATGTAAAGAAATAAAAAATCTAAATAGACATGACTAATAAGGAGATTGAAACAGTAATTAAAAATTTTCCTGAACTAGCAAGGCATGACAATACTCAACTCCAGGCAATACAGAGAACCCCACAAAGATATTCCTCAAGAAGACCAACCCCAAGACACATAATTGTCAGATTTACTCGGATTGAAATAAAGGTTATAATACTATGGGCAGCCAGATAGAAAGGACAGGTTACCCATAAAGTGAAGCCTTTCAGACTCACAGCAGATCTCTCAGTAGAAACTCTACAAGCCAGAAGAGAGTGGAGGTTAATATTTAACATCCTTAAAGAAAAAAACTCTCAACCCAGAATTACATATCCAGCCAAACTAAGTTTTACAAGTGAGGGAAAAATAAAATTTTTTTGCGAACAAACAAGAACTCAGAGATTTCATCACCACCAGGCCTGTTTTACAACAACTTCTGAAAGAAGTACTATACACAGAAAG
>CAUYQU010025302.1:0-13326 GCA_963574635.1 Cheracebus regulus | reverse complement strand
TGCTTGCTGTGAGACTCTCAGTCTGCAGCGCTTCCAATTGCTGTTTTCCTTGTGGGGATGGGACCAGCCGAGCCCGTCCGTCCCGTACACTCCGCACCGGGAAGCGCCGCGCTGGGGCGCCGGCAAAACAGCCGTGCCGGCCAAAGGAGTCGCGCTGGCGACCCGTGTGGCTCCTCTGCCGGGAATCTCCCGGTCTGTGGGCAACAAAAATTCGTCGGAAACTGCGGCGTCCTCTCCTTCTCTGCGCTTTCACTGGGAGCTACATTCCTGAGCTGTTGCTAATCGGCCATCTTGGATCTCTCTCGCCAGGTCCTCTTCTAAGCACTAGACTCATCTTAATTTTTTTTCATCCTCATCATAACTCCCATGAGGGAGTTGCTATTTTTATCCCACCATTAAAAAAAAATGCATATGAAACAGGCCCAGAGAGGTTCAATACTTGCACAGTACCACACAGCTACTAAATATCACCCTCAGGCTTCAGTCTCAGGCAGTCTGGCTCCAGCCTGTGTACCGTGAGACACTGCTTTGCTGCCTCTCACAAAAGTGACCTGAGCTGGGGTTCAGATCTAAGCTGGACTAGTCCACTCCTGAGGCAGACAGATGATCTCCTGAGGTCTTGTCCTGCTCTAGGACCAATGGTTCTGGGTCAGAAGAGGAAAAGACACTGCTCTCTAAGAAACCTGAGTGCCTCAAGCTGGAGGTGTGCCCACGCACAGGGCCAGGGATGGCATTTACCCTGGCTTCATCAGAATCAAGGTGTCTTCCTGCAGGTGGGGGGAGAAGCCATCAAGAAAGGGGAATGAGGGAAGGACCTAGATTTTATAGGCCAGGAGCCTTGGAAGTGGGATGGATACACCCCAGGAGGCACTAAAGATCATCTTTTGGGAGTACAGGAAGAAACTATTGGACTCCTTGTTACAGGTACTTTTAATGTCGTATTTTAAAGGTATATTTCTGTTTATTATGGTAAATACTCAATTTTTTGTGGGTTACTGGTTCTGTATGGGATCAAAATATATAGATATATATGCTGCAAACTGCCATATGACATCACCACATCACCAGGTTTGTGGAGCCGGGAGCCTTGTCTGTCTCATTTTCTGTTTGACCCCCAACTCCTACCAGTGGGCCTCCTTTGTAGGAGGTGCTCAAATGAGTGTTTGTTGAAAAGCAAGCCCCTGCTTCATGACTGATTTTCTTATGATGCTGGGTAAGTGACCTAACCTTTCTAGTTTCTCTGCTGGTTACCAAAAGAGGAGTAAGGCACGGTTTGAAAACCACTAGATGGTTCCATGTGCTGAGGTCACTAAAGAAAGCATGGTAAAGCCACTTAGTCCATTTTACCCCCAACCATCCGTTAGAGCCACGCCCTGTGGGAGGGGGTGCAGCAAAGAGGCATATATGGTAATTTTCTGAAAAGGGTAAAATTATGACTCATACAGATACAAAAATGATCATGTGTTTTTCTACTTAGTAATCAATGACCACACCAGGCAGATGTTATAACCAGCTCAAAAGACACCTTTCTGAAAGAAATGTGCGATTAGAGACAAAACTGGTCTTTCTACCTGAGGGAGTGGGAAATCAGTTGGACCTTTACCAGACAGGGCAAGCAGTATATATTAGATTACTTTGTGTTACCATCAATTATCTGCACCTTACTGAGCTGTAAAGTAGCTCAAAGACAGGCCTGGCATGGCGGCTCACACCTGTAATCCCAGCACTTTGGGAGGCCAAGGCGGGTGGATCATGAGGTCAAGAGATCGAGACCATCCTGGCCAATATGGTGAAACCCCGTCTCAAAAAAAAAAAAAAAAAAAAGGAGCTCAAAGACAATGAAAGTCTAGAGTCAGACAACGTAGAGGGGTTTCCTTTGAAGTACAGATTTTTTTCCCATAATACCTTGGAGGCTAGCAGCCCCTATCTAACAGAGAAATGGTAAATCCACAGTGGTTGACCAAAGCCACTCAGATCAAGGTGGTTTCGGAGCACCCAAGGGAGAAATACCTTCTGGCTTGTTAGAAAAGGTTGCATTTGAATCCAGCAGTTAACAGTGGTTCTCAGCCTCCTTGGCTGCACATTAAAATCACCTAGGAAAGTTTTTAGAAATTAACAAAGCCCAGGCCTCACCCCAGCAGCTGAGTCGGCGTCTCTAAGGGTTGACCTTAAATCTTCGGTAATTTTGAAAAATTCCCCAGGTTATATTAATGAAGCTAGAATTGAGAAGCGCTGATGAAAGCTGGATAAAAAATTGTTGGTGGAAGGCATTCCTGGTTTAGCAGGGGAGAGAGGGTGAAGAGGAAGGTGGTGATGGCAGAGAAGTCAGGAAGGAGAAGCAAGGGCCTTGGCTTCTGAGCTGAAAGGCCCAATATGAAGGGGCGCCATTGGAGACTTGTGAGCAAAGGAGTGCTGTGGCTCAGGCCGCAGCCCCTCAGGCACTCCCCTGAGGCAGAGGTCTGGGTGGTTGTTTTTTTTTTTTTTTGCATGATTTTCCATATTATTTCTTTTTTCTTAAATCACCCTCCCACCACACCTGGTTTCACCCCCTTACCCTCAGCGTCTCCTTTCCCTCAAAAGTGCCCTCTGTTCCTCCACAGCCCAAGCTGCCTTTTGAGGACAGAAATGCTTTTTCTTTTCCTGGTGTTCCTGTTCTTCCTGGCATGTCCCCACTTCCATTCCATTGAATCCAGATTTTGACTGTGCACCTCATTTGGCCTGCAAAACCCCTAATATTTTCTTTTTTTTTCTTTTTTTTGAGATGGAGTTTTGCTCTTGTCACCCAGGCTAGAGGGCAATGGCGCGATCTTGTCTCACTGTAACCTCTGCCTCCCGAGTTCAAGCAATTCTCCTGCCTCAGCCTCCCAAGTCGCTGGGATTACAGGCATGCGCACCATGCGCAGCTGATTTTGTATTTTTAATAGAGACAGGGTTTCTCCATGTTGGTCAAGCTGGTCTTGAACTCCCGACCTCAGGTGATCCACCCACCTTGGCCTCCCAAAGTGCTCGGATTGCAGGCGTGAGCCACTGCACCTGGCCATATTTTCTTTATATAACAAACATAAAAATGGGACACAAAAGGGCAAGAGTAAAACATCTGGTAAGTGGTGATATTCTTGTCCTGTGCCCCAGTGGACTGTCATACCCAGTACCCCACTTTGGGGATTACTGCTCTAATAATGACAATTGTGGCAACAGAAGTCACCACTTAGTCAACATTTAATCTGCACCTGGCCATGCTAAGTATTTTACCTGCCTTACTTCATTGAATCTTCGCAAAAACCTTATGAGATTGTCATTTCAGAGGTGAAGAAACTGAGGCAGAGAAATTCCATAACTTGCCCAAGTTACTGAGCTAGGAACTTTCATTGTCAGGATTTGAACTTGGGCATTTTCCACAAAGCCTGCATTCATTCGAATGCCATATTGCCTCCATTGTAAATGTTTAGGCTTATCGTAATAAAAGCCACCATTTCTTGAGCCTTTACTATGTGCCAGGCACTGTGCTAAGTGTTTTTCTCCTGTTATTTCATTTATTTCTCAGTACATATAGATATTTCTATCTGTATTTTGCAGACGTGGGGATTGAGATTCAGTTTAAGTAACTTAGTTAAATCACACACCGCTGGGCAACATCTGTGCCTCAGAGCCCATGCCGTCACATGACTTGGACAAACCCTTTCCCTATCCACTTCTCTGTGGTTGGGCAGTGGTGAGCTGTCCCTTCTCAGCCTGGAGCTCTCAAAGGGGAAGGAAGGAAACGTGATTGATTGCAAGCAAAAGGATTGCAGGCAATTAGTTCCAGGTCCTACATCCTTCCACACCAACCCCCACTTCCTGCTGCCACAGGCTGATCTCGAACTCCTGGCTCCACATGATCTCCCCGGCTCGGCCTTCCCAAAGGGTGGCTACAGCAGCACAAAGCCACTTTGCCCCTGAGTGGGTTTCAGAGTGATCAGTCATGATAAGTCGTAACAATGTATCTCATCTAGAGCTGAGAGAATCCTGGTTCCTGGGAAGAAAGAGGCACAGGTCTGGAATGACCCTGCTTACTAGCCTTGAACAGCTGTTTCAATCAAGATGATGAAAGTTGCATATTGGTGGAAGGAGATGGGAAGGAATCCTGTGAGATAACCCTCCTAGAACTGATATTCTGCTGTGAAAATCCTGGGTTTAAATCTCTAAAAGCCTCTCACTCTAGATCCTACCAAAAAGGGGGTGATGTATTGTCCCCACTTTAGAGATGAAGACATGAAGGCCCAGAGAGGGACCTGTCTTGTCTGAGGTTACACAGGGGCAGACTGGGTGCCAGAACCAGGGATTTTTCTTTGGATTCTTCCTGGCGTTCCATTGCAGCCAAGACCCACAGTTGTGTGGGGGCTTGTTATGATCGAGGGCTGCTAGGCAGAGATGTTGGCTGCTTCCTGGGCCCTGGCAAGTCAGTTTCCCTTTCTGAAATGCCTTTACCCCATCTAGAAAATGAGGGACTTGGAGTCAAGGATGATTAAGGGCCCTTCTGGGATTCTGAAACACTGGATGTGAACTGTCCAGCCAATTGGAGCATTATGGTCTGGGTTGCTCCGGAAGGGATCAGAAGCCATCTTAAAGCCAGGGTAAACGGTGTATTTATGATTAGCTCAGGAGCTTCCCAGAGCCCTCAGAGGAGGGACTGTGGAATCAGTAGGGGGACTGGCCTCAGAACTGCAGTCTGAGCATCTCGTTCTGGAAGGAGCTTGCTTTTTACATATGAAGTGTGCACTCACACAAGGCACACAGAAACTGCTCTCAGAGCTGAGAATATTTTCCCAAAGAGTAGGAGGCCCCTCCTTGGAGCCATCTCTCCTTGGAAAGGGACGCTCCTCCAGATGGGTCTGGGCTGCAGCCAGCAGCTGAAATTTCCATCAACAAAGCCAAAGGAAGTTCTTCAAGGCTGGAGGTGACAGGCTTCAGCCCTCCCTCTGCCTGTGTCAACTAACTTCCTGGGTCTCATTCAGTCCCGGGTTCTCTGCTAGCCTTGGGCTTCCTTCACTTTCTCCCCCTACTATCCTCCCGGTCAGAGGAAACCCAGAGCTGGCCTCTAGCCCTATCCTGGGGTAGATGTGGGCCCCTCCTCCCCCAACACACACTGGAAAGGGGGTACAGTTTCCATTTCCTGGTGAGAGCTGCAGGATTGTACCAAGGGGCCCCTGGTTGCCAGGGAAACAGCAAAGTTTCCTTGAGCTGAGCTGAGCTGAGCTGAGCTGAGCTGAGCTGAGCTGAGGTGAACTGAGCTGAGCTGAGCCGAGCTGCATTTGCAGGCAGATCTGTCCTCTGCCTTCCACTCCCAGCCCCATCTGATGACTGTCCTCTGCTGACCGCAGCTTGGGGGACTCATAATTAGCCCGTGGGGACACAGAGGCAAACACGACAGAGCCCCTATCCTCAGCTTCCCAGCAGCACAATGAATGCTGCCATTTACTAAGAACAGGTCTCATGCCTGGCCTCTTATGTGCTGCCTTTGACATAACTTAGGTCTTATCCTCCAGCAACCCTACAAAGCAGGAAAGGGAAAGCTTCAGTTCTGTGTTTGAGATAACCTTGAACTCAAAAATGAGCACTAAGCCCATGGTCACATGGCTAATCAGTGATAAAACAAGCGTTGGAATCCAGGTCTTTGGGTCTCCCCACTGCCATACCAGTAATCCCAAAGTGAGGGCAGGATTGTGACCTGAGGTCAGGGACTGGTCTCTTCAAGATCTCCCCTAAATCTTAGGGTAAGTCTGATTGAGTTTGTTGTGTATCCTTTTTTTTTTTTTTTCATTCTTTCTGAGTCAGAGTCTTGCTCTGTTGCCCAGCCTGGATTGCAGTGGTGGCATCTCTGCTCACCGCAACCTCTGCCTCCCCAGCTCAAGCAATTCTGCTGCCTCAGCCTCCTACATGCAGGGACTACAGGCACACAACATCACACCTGGCTAATTTTTATATTTTTTGGTTTCACGCGTTGGCCAAGCTGGTCTCGAACTCCTGGCCCCAGGTGATCCTCCCTGCTCGGCCTCCCAAAGTGCTGGGATTATAGGCATGAGCCACTGCTCCTGGCCTCTGTTGTTTACTTTTAAAAAGCAATACATAGACATTGTTAAGAGAGATCAAGTTGCCCAGACCTGCTTAGAGTGGAAAGCAGTGGTCCTTTGTTTCTCCTCTCCTTGTCTTAAGAAGATTGTTGTTGTTGTTGTTTCTTAGAAGCTAAGCCTCCCAAGGAAAGAAGGTTGTTAAACTTTCATCTGTTGCCCTCCTGAGTGTTCGTTAGCCAGGTCCCCACCTCCTTTCTTCCCCTTCCCAAGTCAGTTACATCTCTTTTTTGCATTTATTTTTAGGAAACATACCTTTGTTCCTTCACTGTAGATCCTGTCTCTTGATATTCCTTATCCATTCTTTTTTTTTTTTTGAGACGGAGTCTCACTCTGTCACCGGGCTGGAGTGCAGTGGCGCGATCTCAGCTCACTGCAACCTCCGCCTCGTGGGTTCAAGCGATTCTCCTGCCTCAGCCTCCAGAGTAGCTGGGACTACAGGTGCATGCCAACGCCCCCGGCTAATTTTTTGTATTTTTAGTAGAGATGGGGTTTGACTGTGTTGACCAGGGTGGTCTCTATCTCCTGACCTTGTGATCCACCCGCCCCAGCCTCCCAAAGTGCTGGGATTATCGGCGTGAGTCACCATGCCCAGCCCTTACCATTTTCAATGAGATATGTGTCCGTTTCCTGTGTGTTCCAGTCTTTTTTTTTGAAACAGGCTGTAGTACAGTGGTGTAATTTTGGTTCACCATAGCCTCGACCTCCTGAGTTCAAGCAATCCTCCCACCTTAGCCTCCGGAGTAGCTGGGACTATAGGCGTGTGCCACCATGTCCAGCTAATATTTTTGTATTTTTTAATAGAGATTGGGCAGGGGAGTCTCACTATGTTGCCTAGGCTGATCTCGAGCTCCTGGGTTCAAATTATCCTCACCTTGGCCTCCCAAAGTGCCAGGCTACCATGACCAGCCTGAAAACTCCAGTCTTTGCAATGGCCTCAGGCACTGGTCCCAGACCTTACATCCTACCACACCACCCCGACTCCCTGCTACCACATCAGCCATACTGAGCTCATGGTGGTTCCTCACTTGCACCGCCCCCTGGTGTGCCCCCAGTTGCATTCCTGAGATCCTCTGATCCCTCCACCTGGGACTACACCCCTTGTCACTCTCCTGACGAAGCCTTGTCTTTTCTCTGTAGTTCTTATCTCAGCCTGATGTATGCATTTGTTATTCATTTCCATTACAGCATAAGCTCCAGAGAAACAGAGTTAAAACAATCTCTCATACTTCTGTAGGCACAGTGCCCAGAGCAGTGCCTGACTCGGAGTAGGTGCTAAATGAGTCCATATTGACTTGTCTAGGAACGACAGTCCTTCAGATATTGCAGCAGGTGGTTGGAAGCCCTTTGAGTCTTACCTGTGTTCTGAAGCCATCCTGGTTGACTTGAAAAGAGGGCATGCATGGTGCAGATAGTATGGACTCTGGGATCTGGAAACGGTTGAATTCAGTTCTGAGCTGTGTGCTCTTGGCTCATATATTGTGATGTTCCAGCTTCAGTTTTTTTTTTCTATAAAAAAGGAGAATCTGATTTGTGAAAAGATTTCTATATTAACTGAGTCAGTGCTGAGACAGGTACCCCTTCCTAGTCTGGAGGAGTCAAGGGGTCAGAGGTGGGTCAGTGCTATGCCTACCCTCCCTCAGGGTTCCACGTCCCTTTCCCATACTGCTGTGAATGTCTGGACATCGTCTAGTCTGTCCATTGTCTTCTGAAAAAAACCTGATTGGCTCTGAGCTGGGTCATTGGGTCTGATTTAACCTGAAGGGCTGGAAGCAGCTGGAAAACAGCAGAGGGAGGAAATGTGGGGTAAAGAAATGGGAGGATTAGAGTTGGGGGGAATCTCACATGCTCTCTTTCTTCTCTACAGTGGATTCTGCTGCAGAACTGGAGACCATGGCCAAACCAGCACAGGTAAGGGGCCTCTCTTTCCTGAAGGTGGTGCTCTGGCTTCTTTGGGCCTGAGATCCTCCCGGAGTCACTAGACCTGCTGCAGAGACCCCTGGTACCTTCAGCTTGAAAGAAGGAGGAAAGGTTCTTAGGCTTTGCTTGCTCCTGGTACAAGTCATGGCTCTTTAGATGCAGGTCACCATAATGTCATATAACCCACAATGTCCTAAGCAGAAAAGGATGTGTATTGGCTCACCTGACAGAGAGGCCCAGGGCTTCAGGTCTGGTTGCATCCAGGAGTTGAAATGATGGTGTCAAGATTATGCCTCTGTGAGCTGGGCTTCTTCTGGTGGCTTCATTCTTGGGTAGGTTCTTCCTTGCAATGGCATGGTAGCCACCAGCAGCTCCAGGCTTCCATTCTGCTGTCTTGGCAGCCTAGGGGGAAAACAACATAACTCATGCCCCATGATTCCAGGGGAAGGCTCAGGCTTGTTTCTCATTGCCTGGGCCTGGGTAACCTGCTCTTTCTTGGAACAAAGTGGTGGAGTTGGTTCCACCTGAACTGTTTTGCCTGAGGAAGGGAAATGGATACTCGACAGGCAAAACGGCAATAGAGGGGCTTCTCTGCTCTGGATATGGAAAGGTTCTCTGCCACACCCATGTGGAATTGAATTTCCTTGGCTTAGGAGACTCTAACCTCGGTCTTTCATGCTGTCTGATTACTCTGCTGGTCAATAGAATGGAAGCACATGAGAACGTTTAAACCCATGTGGCTGAGACTGGGTTCTGGCCGTGGTCAGAGCTGGAACTCTGACCTCGACTCTGCTCTGTTGAGGCTGGGAACGGTGTCTCTCACCTATAATCCCAGCACTTTGGGAGGCTGAAGTGGACAGATCACTTAAGCCCAGGATTCTGAGACCAGCCTGGGCAATATGGTGGAAAGATTTCTATATTAACTGAATCTGTCTCTAAAAAAAAATACAAAGGTGGCACGTACTTGTAGTCCCAGCTGCTTAGGAGGCTAAGCAGCGAGAATCACCTGAGCCCAGGAGACTGAGGCTGCACTGAGCTAGATCATGCCACTGCACTCCAGCCTGGGCTACGATGATTGAGTCTCAAAAAGCAAAAAAACCCACTCTGCTCTGTTGGGGTTTGCCTGAGAGTGCTGTCTGTTGGCTGGCCTTGGAGAAAGCAATGCAGTCAGTGTGATAATGGGATTGCAGGGAGAAGAAACTCGGAGATCTTGAAGAGACTCAGGGGATTTGGCCCCATTGTCCCTCACTCCAACCCAGAATTGCTAGCCACAGAATGCACAGACAGAAGCTGTCTGTGAGGTCTTTGGGCCTCAGGTTCCCCTTATGCAATGGTTAAACTCAGTAATAACAAAACCCCATCCATCCCTGACATCATGACTGCCCCCAGTGAACCTGGGCCTAAAGGATATTCACAGTTTCTAAAGAGCACAGCATGTTAGAGGATATAGGATCAGTACCCTCAGAGAAGTCCTAGCTGTGGCCTCCCTGTCAGCCACTGAGGAGTGTACTGTGTGTATAAGAGGCCTCTCTGACCAGGAGGAGAGAATGTTACTGGTTATGGGCAAAAATCCAAGGTGGAACTTTCGCTGTTCCCCATTTCCTACATGTGGTCATACTAGAGCTGCTTCTTAAAACGCATTTGAATTGCAGGATCCTAGATGATCTCAGTGGACAGGCCAGTCCCTGGGAGATGAGAGAGGTCAGGACCTAGGGTGCAGCTCTTTGGACCTTTGTCCAGTGTTCTTGGGCCTTACCTTCTGCCTGGCTGATCTGTGGTTTCTTGTTGCCATGGACCGGGCAGCAGCAGACCTCCTGCAAGCGAGTCCCAGGATGGCAGGGCCTTAGGGGAGAGTTGGCACCCACCATGCACTGTGTTCTGGTGGGGCAGTAAAGGAGGTCTGGGGGCACACAGGAGTGCACCCCACCTAGGTTGAGGAGAGAGGGAAAGCTGCCTAGGGAGAGCCCCTCAGGGGAAGAACCAAGGGGCTGAGTGGTCTAGGTAGGGACAACTGGACAGAGGCTAGAGGGAGAGTGAATGCCGCATGCTCAAGGGAGTAAAAGTAATCTGGTGCTTGGGGTGCAGTGGTTTGGGGGAGAGGTGAGGGTCACAGAAAACAGTAATAGAGAAATGTGAGAAAAGCCTCCCTGCCATTGAGCTGAAGTTGCTGCTTCCAGTTATTAGCTCGGCTTTCAATTATTAGCTTGAATCAGGTTTCTCCAAATACCCCAACACACGCACACATGTATGCATGCATACGTACATGTGCACGCACACAGCAAACTGCTCCCTCTTTGGCCTAGTCACCCCCCAGCTCCTCCCACTGTAGTTATTGTTCTCCCGATCTCTTGTTTTGGAAGAGGAGAACTTGAGGCCCAAAGACATGAAGAAATAGGGTGGTGTCATGGAAGACCCATGAGGCATGGCGCTGTGGCCTCCATTTCACAGGGACGTTCTGGGTTGGAATGCAATAATGAACATAAAAGCACCTTGAGGACAGGGCAGGATAGGCAGGTCCTTGTGCCTGGGACTTCTGGGAGTGGTGGAGGTGAGGCCTGGGGCCGGACCGGTCACGGCAGCTCTCAGCTGGAGTTCTGGCCAGGTAGCTGTCTCTCTGGGAACATCGCCTCTGCCCCTGAGAGGCCACCAGGACTCCTGCCCCAGCAGCAGCAGCCTGGGTGGGGCCCAGCCCCGCAGAGCCCCAGGGCCCAGCTGCTCACCAGCTGGCACCAGGACCTACTGAATATTTCAGGGTGGAAAGTCCCTTCTTTGCTCTCCCCTGTCTTGATCATGGGTTCCTGCAGCCAGGAACCTGTCTGCCAGAGGTGCGACAGGCATTCAGAGTAGGGTGGGTGAGGAGAAGCCCGTGCGGCTGTACAGGTGGCACTTAGAGATGCAGAATTATGAAGTTGGTGTGTGAATGGCTCACAGTGGGAAGCTTGGGCCTGGATGATTTGAAGGGCTGTCTCTGTGTCTCCGAATATGACCAGTGCTAAGCCCCCGCCTTTGCTTCTAGTAGCTATGATCCTGTGGGGTCCCAGGATAGCTACTTTAGTAGGCCATCACTTGGAAGATCGTCTTTGTCCTGTGCAAAGAACTGTGCAGGAGCCCAAGCTTGCTGCTTGAGAAGCTTGTCTCTAAGTGAGTGTTTTGATCAAGCCTTGTGTAGGTCATTAGGCACCCTTCCCCCAGCATGGACTTCAGCCTTCCCCAGGCGCTGCTGTGACCACCCACACTGTAGAGGGGGAGCAGTGTGGAGGGGGAGGAGCGGCAATAGGAAAGGGATCTGCATGCTGCCTCATGCCCCGCCCTTCGTCCTGGGGACACACTTCCCTTTTCTCCGCATACCCTCCCGGCAGCTTACAATCCCATGTCCTTAGCGACTTTGGGCATCTGACTGTGAGCTCTGAAGAATCTGGACTTAGACTATATCTTAGTACTTGTCCCACCAACACACCCCCACCCCAGCAGACAAGTTAAAATATCTTCTAGATCCCAAATATCAACCAGACTTGGAACCATATGAAATCTGCTGATATTTGACTGTTTTTAATCTATCTACAAGGCAAGTCACATGGCTCAGCCTAGTAAAGAATGCCGAACACTAGGGACAGGGTTGTGAGTGGCCAGCTGTGTTCAGTGGATAAGGAAAACAACACCAGGGTGCTAGAGCCTTGCCTTACCCAGGTCCTGTCTGAGGTGTTGTGCCCAGGCCAGTCCAGCAGGGCTAGAGCTGCCCTTGCCAGCACTACAAGAGTCTAAATTGTTTCTCCCTATCATCTTTTCTAGCCTCATCTCTTTGCCTTCCCTCCTTCGAGTGGATGATCTTAGTGACACCGAGCATCTGCTCTGAGCACTGGAGACTCTGGGGGGCTTTCCCAAATGCCCCTTGCTTCCCTCCAGGCTTTTGCCATGTGTCTCCTCTATGTGACGCCTTCTTCCTCTTCACCTTTCCCCTCTCTCCTCTAAGTCCTTGGAGCCGGCTGTTGCTCATCCTTTAGGACTTACCTTAGACATCACCTCCAGAAAGCCTTCTCTGATCTGCTTGGAATATATTCATAGTCACTCATCCATCCATTTATGAAACACGCATTCAGTGAGTGCTTGATTGCTCCAGGCCCTGTGCTTGGTGTTAGAATTGCATCAGTCAGCAAGACAGACACGGTCCCTGCCCTCCCAGAGCTTCTAAAGGAAATATCTCCTGGCTCCTGCGCTGCCCATAGCATCATATCCACCACACTGCATTGCTGTTGAAGTTGTCGCGTATCTCTCTAATAGATTCTGGGTTCTTAGTGGTACCTGGTCCTAAGCATCTACTTAGTAGATTCTCAGTAAAGGTTGTTTGATTGAATGAATGGTAGGTAGGCGGGCCCTAGCTACCCTGGAAGAGTATCTGAGTGTGAGAAGCACTTAGGATGCCATGGATTGGACAGCATTGCTGCCTGTTTAGAGCCTTGAATGTAGGGTTGAAATGGCATAGAGGCAAACAGTGCAGGGCAGTAACTCAGATGCGCCAGTATTCAGGGAGGGGCGGACGGCCTTGCTGACCAGGAGGAAGCACTGGCTGTGTGGCGGTTGTCCCTTCTTATCTCCAGCCCCTACTCAGATGGAATCTGAGGGGAAGGGAGGGATTGGTCTATTAGAAAGAGCCTGGGATTCCCTTCCCAGCTGGGCCTCTGACTTGCTGTGTGGTCTTGACATGTCACCTGCCCTCTCTGTTCTGGGTCTTCTGGGACACAGGCGGTAATATTAAGACCAACTTTCCTCATTTAGTTCTCAGCTTGTGCTTCTCAAAGTAACTTCCCTCTCTTATTCCAAGTGAGCCGTGGGAATGAAGTGGATTGGAGGCTGGTGCTACTGTGGATTAGGACAGGTTGGTCCAGACAGGTGGAAGGAAAAACAGCCATGAATCATGGCAACAGGATAGCTGCAGAGGGCTCGGACAGACCTGGAGGACCTGACCTTGTGGCACCTCTCAAAGCTTAATATTGGAGAGATCCAAGATGGCCGATTAGCAACACCTCAGGAATGTAGCTCCCAGTGAAAGCACAGAGAACGAGTGGATGCCTCACTTTCCGACGAATTTTTGTTGCCCACAGACCGGGAGATTCCTGGCAGAGGAGCCACATGGGTCGCCAGCGCGACTCGTTTGGCCGGCGCGGCTGTTTTGCCGGCGCTCCAGCGCGGCGCTTCCCGGTGCGGAGTGTACGGGACGGACGGGCTCAGCTGGTCCCATCCCCACAAGGAAAACAGCAATTGGAAGCGCTGCAGACTGAGAGTCTCACAGCAAGCACAGCGA